>ML398696.1:938-22141 GCA_005239525.1 Nicotiana knightiana | reverse complement strand
GTAATGTTCGCATAGACCCATTGGAGATCCAAATCAAGGAAAGACATGGTTATTGCAACACGGTCGAAGTAGAACCCGATGTCCAACCATGGTATCATGATATTAAAAGATATTTGAAGACAAGAGAATATCCTGAGCAGGACAACGGAGACCAAAAGAGAACCATCCGAAGGCTCACCAACAGTTTCTTCCTAAGTGGGGAAGTACTGTATAAAAGGACTCCCGATCTAAATCTATTAAGATGTGTAGATGCCAAAGAAGCCGAAAGGATCATGGGCGAGGTCCATTAAGGATTATGTGGCCCCCACATGAATGGTTACGTCCTCACAAAGAAAATCTTACGGGCTGGATATTATTAGATGACCATGGAGAAAGATTGTTTCGGTTTCGTTCGGAGGTGCCACAAGTGTCAAATACATAGCGACCTGATCCATGCGCCACCTTCAGAACTGCATCCTATGTCAGACCCTGGCCATTTGTTTCTTGGGGAATGGATGTCATTGGGCCAATAAATCCAAGGGCCTCAAACGGGCACAGATTCATTTTGGTTGATATCGACTATTTCTCAAAATGGGTCGAGGCTGTCACGTTCAAAGTTGTCACTAAGAAGGTGGTGGTGGATTTCGTGCACGCCAATATCATCTGTCATTTTGGTATCCCAAAAACTATCATTACCGACAATGCCGCGAATCTAAACAGTAACTTGATGAGGGAGGTATGTGAACAGTTCCAGATAACACACCGCAACTCGACCCCTTACCGGCCCAAAGCAAATGGCGCCNTGTCACTAAGAAAGTGGTGGTGGATTTCGTGCATGCTAATATCATCTGTCATTTTGGTATCCCAAAAACTATCATTACCGACAATGCCGCGAATCTAAACAGTAACTTGATGAGGGAGGTATGTGAACAGTTCCAGATAACACACCGCAACTCGACCCCTTACCGGCCCAAAGAAAATGGCGCCGTTGAAGCAGCAAACAAAAACATCAAGAAAATTCTTAGGAAAATGATTCAAACATCCAGACAATGGCATGAAAATTTGCCTTTCGCACGACCATGCGTACATCGGTGGGAGCTACCCATTACCTACTGGTTTATGGCATTGAAGCCGTAATACCTGCTGAAGTCAATATTCCTTCCCTTCGGGTTATTGTCGAAGCAGAAATTAAAGACAATGAGTGGGTCAAGACCCGAATGGAGCAATTAACTCTGATTGATGAGAAAAGAATGGCCGCAGTGTGCCACGGACAATTATACCAGCAAAGAATGGCTCGCGCTTACAACAAGAAAGTGTGACCTAGGAATTTCGAGGTAGGGAAACTCGTTTTAAGATGTATCCTCCCACACCACGAAGAAGCGAAAGGAAAATTCGCCCCAAACTGGAAAGGTCCATACATCATAAGGAAATTGCTACCAAAAGGAGCGTTATACCTGGGGGACATCAAAGGAAATGACCCCGAAACGGCTATCAATGCAGATGCCGTCAAAAGGTACTATGTTTGATCCTCTATATATTTGCAAGTGTTCTCCGTTTGGGATGATGAAGGCTTTCATTCTCGCTACCCAAACAACATTAACCCTTCTACAAACCCTTTGAGCCGGTTACTCTTCTTTGATTACCCTCTTTGGAACTCGAATGTGTAATTGGAGAAAAAGAAATGTTGAAAAAAAAAGGTTTCCTGAACTATGTTCGACTTGATTCCGAAAGGATACGTAGGCAGCCTCTCCCTAGGGTTTAGTCACACCAAAATAAAGATCCACATTTCCCCAAGAGTTTAAGCTGGGGCAAGTGTTAAGATTCGGCAATGTGTCCCCGGAGGGGTTCCAGAGTTGTAATTCTATACAATTTCTTTGCACCAAAACCCTATTCAAATCCTTCCGATCAATCAGCAAAGATGTCCAAAATTGGAGGATACTGTTGTTCGGAGCGGATACAAGCAATGAGAGAAATTAAAATGAGAGAGTCTTATCGGTGAAAACCCACACGGGCACTGTAAGGCGACGATGAGTAGAGAAATTGAAAATGAGAGATTCTTGTTAGTGAAAACTCACAAAGAGCACTACAAGGCGGCGGTAGGAAGAGAAATAAGAGAGGTTAGTCGATGAAAACCCGCAAAGGGCGCCACTAATCGAAAAGGATAATGGATTACTGATATGGACGCAGTTCGGGGCAAGGTTTCTCGATCTCAGGGCAATAGTTGTGATGAATTTTTGAGAGTCGGACGGTTTACAAGGATCAGACATCCGGTCCAAAAGGCATGTCATGATTATTGAAGTCCGCATGCACTCCAGATAAGTCCTTCTTTCCTTTCCCTCGAAAGGGATACTTTTTGTTTAAATTCATTGTCCATTCTGTCATTTATTTTTCTTTGAATCCCTTTCGATCTAACTCTATTCCGAAACTAAGGCAAAGAAAGGATGGAAAGACTGATTTACAGGGCTCTCATTTGACACGGGTCAATATGCAAAAGGCACCCAGCCTCGTCAGGGGCATCGAGTCGATCCCGATTGGCCACAAATGATTCAAACTCAAAACCTTGAAAGGAGAAAATCAAATTGAAGTGCCTATGAAGGCGAATAAAGTTGAAAGGATGGACCCCGCGTGGCTAACCATCTTAGCAGGGTTTGAAGAGCCGAAATATTCCAAGTGACCTAAAGTTATAGTTGGAAGAAAAGTCAGGAATGAAAAGCCAATAAAGGCAAAATAAAGTTGGAAAGTTTAAGTCCCACGCGACTAACCGTCGCAGCGGAATTTGAGGGACCAAAACTCCTCCCCAATACTCTGGAAATCCAAAATAAAAAGCAAGTGAAAAGACTACAAAAAGAAAAAAAAATGTTGGATCCCACGTGACCGATCGCCATGGTGAAATCTGGAAAGCCAAGGCCCCCGGGATTAGAGATGAAACCGAATCCCCAGCAAGCAAACAAGCAAGCAAGTGGTTGAGACCTTCATTAAAAGAACTGAGATCAAGCAGTTGAAAATCAATGCCGCAAAACGAACCACCATTTCAAACTAACAAATTGTTCTTCGTTTGAAAATTGGAAACATGTGCAAAAGAAACCGTGCAAAAAGCAGGTGCAATCAAAAGGAATTGCGCAAGAGCTAGAAAGAGCTCTGCAGCATTGACTCCAAAGAAAGGGAAGTTTCCTCCAAAAATATTTTCCCGCATATATATAAAAAAGAAGAAATGAAGTTTAATATGATGCAACCCTAAAGTAGCATAGGGTCCTCAACCCCTAGCCAAACATTTTCCAACCAAGGATATCCCAGTCCTCAGTTGAGGCCAACATAGGGTCCCGCACCCAAGCAGACAACAGCATAACCTGCTGATCATCTTCAGACACTGGCATAACCCAGTGATCTCTATTTCAGGAAACAACATAACCTGTTGACCTTTCCAGACACCAGCATAACCTAGCGATCTTCCTGACAACAGCATAACCTGCTGATCATCTTCAGACACTGGCATAACCCAGTGATCTCTATTTCAGGAAACAACATAACCTGTTGACCTTTCCAGACACCAGCATAACCTAGCGATCTTCCTGACAACAGCATAACCCGTTGATCATTTTCAGACACTAGCGTAACCCCAATGATCTCTTTTCCCCAGGCAACAACATAACCTGTTGACCTCTCCAGACACTAGCATAACCTGGTGATCTTCCTGACAACAGCATAACCTGTTGATCATCTTCAGACACTGGCGTAACCCCAGTGATCTCTTTTCCCCAGGCAACAACATAACCTGTTGACCTCCCCAGACACCAGCATAACCTTGCGATCTTCCTTACAACAGCATAACCTGTTACATTTCCATACACCAGCATAACCTGGCGATCTTCCTGACAACAGCATAACCTGTTGATCATCTTCAGACACTAGCGTAACCCCAGTGATCTCTTTTCCCCAGGCAACAACATAACTTATTGACCTCTCCAGACACCGGCATAACCTGGTGATCTTCCTGACAACAGCATAAATTGTTGACCATCTCTAGACATGGCCATAACCCAGTGATCTCTATTTTCATGCAACATCATGACTCGTTGACCTCTCCAGACACTGGCATAACCTGGTGATCTTCCTGACAACAGCATAACCTGTTGATCATCTTCAGACACTGGCATAACCCAGTGATCTCTCTTTCAGGAAACAGCATGACCTGTTGACCTTTCTAGACACCAGCATAACCCGGTGATCATTTATTCTCCAGACACTGGCATAACCTCAGTGATCTCTTTTTCCAGGCAACATCATAACCTGTTGACCTCCCCAGACACCGGCATAACCTGGTGATCTTCCTAACAATAGCATAACCTGTCGATCATCCCCAGACACCGGTATGACCTGGTGATCTCTTCTTGACGATAACACAAGATGTCGATCTTTTCCAACATAGGGTCCCCAATCCCTAGTTGATTTCACCTTTTAGGCATAGGGTATCCACCCCCTAGTCTGCATTCACTCCGGGTACACAGTTCCCGGCCTTTTATTGCTTTCAATAACAAAATAGCACAGATTTTATTACAATAACTCACGAAATTTTCCTAGTGAAAACTGGGGCATAAAATTTCATTCGTTTGTTTGAATATTGTGCAGATTACATTTCTAAAATATTGGAACTCGAGACGACCAAAAGAAAAAGTTTCGATCCAAAATAACAAAACAAAAAAAAGAATAAAGAGAAGATTGAATCCAAAAGTGCACAAACGGGGAAGATGTGGACTATTCAGGACGAGATTGAAGTCATCCGTCCAGTACGTCATGCTTTGATCCGAGGAACGACAAGACAAAACCAGCACCTGCATTTAACAAGCATCAGGATCCAGGTCAGAGTCAGCAAAAGATCAAGACTCAAGACCAAGTCCTAGATAGGAATCTTGTAATTTAGCAGCCGATAGGTTTTAGTTAGTCCTTCGTTTTGTACTTGGGTGTAATAAGGAGATCAGCAGCAGTAACAGCAGCAACCGCGGTGAAACCACAGTTACCCAGTAGTCCCAGCTACCAAAACTTCCAGAACTACACTGACATGATTCCTTTATAGCCAAGGATATGTAGGCAACCTTGAAGCAGGGATCAGTCAAACTTTTCAAAAACGCTTCACAATGGAACATATGAATAGGTAAAAGTCGTTTATTGCTGCTCACTTTGTCTTTGCCCAAAAATCTGCGTGTTTTCGAGCAAAGAGGGGCAGCTGTGAGCATGTCATTTTTACTCTCCATATCGTCCAATAAAAATCTCAATAAATCAATTGATTTTATGAATTTTTGTTGATTTTCAGTGATTAATTGTGAAAGATTTGTATTTTTTGGCATATCCATAATTCATCTTTTAAAATTTTTAAAAATTGCATCACTAGTATCAAAGAATTATAAAGTTATAATTAACTAAATAATAGACGAATGATGGTTATTTAATGTAATGTAGTTTTAATAACTAATTACTAAAATTAATCATTTTTGTTCAATAAATCATAGATTAATTAGGAATATAAAATTGGTCGTTTTATTCTTGATTAATCTGTAAATAGATGAAAAATAAGGTCTAAATTAATTACTAAATTTTTTGATTAAATTAGATTTTTTTACTTAATTAGATTAATTAGTTAAGAAAGTCAAAATCGGACCTGGGCCAAAAAATACTCAGGCCCAATCCCTATCTCTATACACTCAAACAACCCAGCCTAAATCCCATAGCCCACAACCCGCCTGACCCCTCTATTACCCAAACGACCCCATTTCAGAATAAGTGAACTAATCCCAGCCGTTGATCTTCCCAGATCCAACGACTGGGAACTAATTACTCGTTAGTATATATATATATGTCCAAACTGAACCCCATTCCCCTCATTTCACCAAATCCTCACACCACCACCCCTGTCCGTCTCTCTCACATCTCTCTAAAACACCAAACCCTAGCCGCCACCCTCCGCCTGCCGGAAATCGTCTCCGACGGCAGAGCTTCACCCAATCCAGACAAAATTCTCACCAGACAATCACCATCGTCCCCTCTATCACCTCCCATTGCTAGTTTCCCTAAAAAACAATCAATTTGCGTCAAATTCAGATCTAAGAATCCGAAAACCCTAAAATTACCCCCCCAGTGGACTTAGAGACACTCAATGGCTCAGACCTTCATGGGTCGATTGCTCTTGACTAGGGCAATCGATTCATGAGGGTTTGATTCATTTGCAAACCCTACAAGGGTCCGGCCAAGGTCCGACAACTTCCTTTTTCCGGCCAAACCCATCAAATGGGTATTTTCCCCCACCTTTTTCCTCTTCTTCTGTTTGTTTCTTCTTTTGTGGTTATTTGTTATCTCGTTTTACTGAAATTATGAATAGGGTTGTATAATCACCCCTGTCTTAGGCTAGTTTTCTTGTTCTATTACTACCCGTGCTTGGTTAGTCATGTTTCTTTGTGATTGATCTAGGTTCTTTTAGAAATAATGTGAGTGTTCTTGTCTCGTGTGTTTGAATCCGCACAATAGTTTAATTGTGTTTTTTCATTATGTGAGTCTTGATTAATCAATTTAGGAATTCTTGTGGTAAAAGATTCTGGATTCATTCTTTTTAAGACCAAATCTCATGTCAATCATTTCTTTTAGTTTGTTTCAGTAATTTCATTTCTTTATTTTTCTTTCTCTCTTTTTGTTTTCTTCGTCCATCCTTGCTCATTGTTTGACTGTTACTATCCTGCTCTAGATTGACTAAGATGAATCCAAAATGATAATTCTGTTTAATCTTGATTAGAACAGTGATATCCTATATTGCGATTTGAATTAGATGATTGAACTGAAACTAAATAATAACTAGAACAATGTTATCATGTTATTATAATTAGAACTGTGGTCGAATTTACCTATCTAGATAATAATTTGGAATTGTTATTGTGCTGATTAAACTGAAATTTGATCCCCGCCTTGCTTTGCTTTGATTGTTCATTCTGTTTAGTGTTAAGTGAATATGAATTTAGGATTCCTTCGTAATTATGTCATGCATAATATCTATTAGCTCTTTCAGGATTATTACTAGTTAGTCTGAACCAGTGCAGGGCCATGAATTACCTTAGTTCAAATCCTAAACTCAAGGCTGCCCTAATCAGTGATAACCTCCTAAAATACACTTGTTTAACTAGGTTAACCTAGTCTAATAGTCTCTTGAACAACTAACTAAGTCCTAAAATCTGCCTAAGGTAATTAATTTAGGACTAATTAACTAAAACAAATCATTTAACCTAGGCTTGATAATTAGTTAAGTTTCTGATTTTAGGTAAGTGAGTTTGACTTAATTAAACTAAATCAGTTAACTTAATTTAAGGAGTCAAAACTAATTGGTTTACTTTAATTAATTGACTTAAACATAAGTAAGTAGTATGAAAGCCAACTCTAGGCATTTAATCAATTAACCTTTAATTAATTAACTCAACCTTAGTTAAGAACAACTAGTTGTCATCTAAAGCGCATAACTAGTGTCAGTTAACTATAGTTAAATGATAACCCAAGTAAGTAACCCTGGTTACCTAATGATAAATATAAGGGCTTCAAAGGGGTACATGAGGAAATATATATTAGGAAATCAGATTTTTAAGGATAAAAAGGTCTTTTCTAAAGTAGGAAAGTTCTAGAAGAGGGGCAGTTGTCCCAAAGATAAGAATAATGGCTGCCCTATGTACTATTTCAGCCTTTTGGATGAGTAATATGCCAAAGCATATCCCATCCTTGAGCTCCCTATAAATAGACTTTATTTCTACATATTCTGGACTTTTTTTTTGGAACAAAAAAGGCCCATGCTGAAAATCTGGATATAGAAATTTCATATACACACACACAGCAAAAATCCTATACTGAAAGAACACTCGATTAGGTATAGAAATATCTGATAAATCTGGTTTTCTTCAGTCTTGGTATTCTTGAATTTGGTTGGTAGCTGACTGGTTTTTCTGGGTTTTTAAGAGTTTATCTGGTTGAAATCTGCTTTCTTGCTGGTCTTGCTTCAATTTGTGGATTTCCAAGCTCTCATTGTCTGGGTTTCTCTACTGCTGGTTTTGTTTCTTGTTAGTTGCTGTGTTGATCTCCAGTTTTTTAGCATTTGACCTTTATTTGGTCAAATTTCTGTTGCTTTACTCTTAAAAAGGTATGTATTAACTCATCCTTTCTTAGTGAAACTTCTTGAACTAGAATCTTCTTCTTCCCCCCTGCTTAAACTAGTTGCCATTGATGAATGGGGTTTCTTCTGCTCTATGTAAATGTGACTGTATAGATGTTTATTAGCATATTAACGAATCTGTGAATGTGATAAATATTGTTTTGTTGTTGCTATTTCTTTGCTAAAATATTCTGTATATTTCAGGCCAAATGTATACAAAAATGGTAAATACTCATAGTTCTATATTTAAAAATAAGGCTGCACTAAAGTGTAGAATCTAACCTTCTCTATGGTCAGGTTCTCTCTATAAGTATGCAGAAAATATGCTTTCAATTGAGTCTCTTTGGTCAATAAAGAAATTCAACAAGCAAATCTCTAGATAGGTTAGTATTAGCACTAGGGTAGATGAATTTGACCTGTTAATGGTCAAATTCACCCCACAATAGTGCACAAACAGTAATATAGTTGGCTGAAATTTACCCTTCAAAGGGTATAAAGCATGTAGTTAAGAAGGCCTTTAGAGCAAAGAATCTGAGTCCATAAATGGTCTGATTCATTCTCTAAAAAGGCCAAGAATAGTCAAAGTATTATAATGAATACTTGCTGAAATATGGATATGACTGTAAGGGTCAAAAAGGGTGGCATCATTAGAAAGAATCTGACCCCTTCCATGGTTAGACTCCTTTCAGCAAATGCACAAGATTTCCGATTTTGGTATTATAAAATCTCACATCAATAGAGTTAATTCTGACCCCCGTCATGGTCAGATTTGCTCTAATAGATGCATTATACATCTATATTGAGATGATTAAAATTACAAAAGAAGAGCTGCAAGTGCAAAGTATCCGCATGAGGAGCAACCCATTAGGATTTTTCTTTAGCTCCTTCTTTGATATTCAAAACTGTGTTCTCACAGGAGTTGTATTTTTATTTCTGCAAAAAGAAAAACTGTAATTATTCATTTCCGCATTCTGGGACTTTGTAATCTAAGATGGGACTGTATATTCATTTTCAGCCCTTTTAGTATATAATGTTCATGCTGATCTCTAGGGAAATCTCTTGGAATTTCTAATCTAGTCCTAATATAAGTAATACAGTGTTGATAGGTGTTTAATCAAAAGAAGAACTTGTATTTTCTTAAATCAGCCTGCATGAAATTTTGAATGAATATTTAATGATTTTTTTAGAAAGCATTCGTTTAAAAAATCAGTCGTTTTCAATACAAGTAGAAATTAGTAAGATTGTTTCCAGTTCATTTCATATCTCGAAAATGTCTTCTGAAAATCAACATGGGAACAATTCGAATACGTTCTGGTTTTAGAAACACGGGATTATGTTATTACTAATAAATCTGCATGTGTTTATGTTATTTCAGAAATTACAAAGGCCCGGGAAATAAAGTGATTCTAGCTTACAAATTCAAAGCAGAAAATATATAGATAATGTGTTTTATATGGTTGTGCATATATGATGTGTTTCTTAATGAACATATTTGATACCATTTAGCATATTAGAGTGTAAAAACCTTTAAGATTTGATGGAGAACCGAATTTCCTAACTAGTATTCCTCTTTAAAAAAATAGTCACAATTAGGATGGCCCAAAGTGTTACAAACGGGGCTAAATGAGGCCATAGCCCATAAAACGTTGTCTTTAGACTAATGTACACCATGTTTAGATGATATTATAGGTAAGATGTTACTTTTTGTTCGAAATTTGATATAAATCGATCGTGACCTCAAAAATTACCTTAAACTACATTCGGGAGTGGCAACTCATGCCCCCGACCCTCAACTCCAAACAACTAATAAAAATGCACATAGCAATCACGGGTGCATTTCATGTGAGATGTTTGCCATGTGTTCAAAAACAACAAGTGCACGCCATCATGACTTGTCTAAGATAAACCCATAAACATCTTAATTGATCTTAAAACTAAAACGCTCTTTCAAAAAATAGAAACTTAGAGAATAATTGAATATCGCCTCAAATAGGCATTTTTAATCGCCATGACCATAGTCATGACCATATAATCTACACTCGGGTGTGACAACTCATGTCCCCGTCTTCAACTTCAAATTTTAATAAAAATCACATGTTGTAACTGCGGGTGCATTTTATGTTGCGCAGTTATAATGTGTCAAAAAACAAACAAGTGTACGCCATCGTGACTTGCTTCAAGATAAATCCATAAATATTAAAAGCGTCTAAAAAGTGAAAAAGGCTAAAAAGCACAATAAGTTTAAAATATGTAAATAATTATATAATTAGGCCAAATATTAATAGTTAAGTGACCGTGCTAGAACCACAGAACTTGGGAATGCCTAACACCTTCTCCCAGGTTAATAGAATTCCTTACTCGGATTTTTGGTCGTAGACAACTTAAAACAGAGTCTAAATTTCCTCGATTTTGGATTACAATAAACGGTGTCCCGGAACATCGTCAAAACTTCGGGTGGCGACTCTAAAAACTAAAATAATCCCAAATCCGAATAATGTCACTTAAAGTGGAAAAACTCCCTTATTACCCTTATCGATGAAAAAGGAGGTGTGACAACTACGGCATCTGTCTGGACCAAGTCTCCCCCTGCATTTACAAGCTCTTTCTTATGCTGACAAAGTTCACGGAGCTGGCCGGCTGTGGGATCTCTATCCTCCATTTGCTGCATCTCTTTGCACCTAGCTTTCACAGGGGCACGATGATACACCTTCGCCACCGTGAAACCTAGGGATTTGTGGAAGGAATGGACGATAAGGCGAATCGTCGATTTTGGATCAACTTCTTCTTCATCAAAACCGAGCACGTGGTGGTGAGCCCCAGTGGATTTTTAGAGCAGTGGAACTTCGCCCATAGGTGTTTTCGCTGATTCAAGTATGTTCCTTTCCCTATTTTGCTTTGTGGTTTGACCGTTCTTTTTTTCTTTTCGTGCCACCGAGAAGCATCCTCCTTTGTTGGTCGCCAATATTTGTGACTGGGTGGCCCAAATCTTTCCCCATACGGTGGGGATCCGCGACTGGTCATCGTTCAATAAGAAATTTGGACCCAAGCCTTCTTCGACCAGTAAGTCAGTTTCCAATCTTTAACTACTTTGACCTTATTACTTTCCCTTTTTTACTTACAGTTTCTTCTTTATTGTCAGTTCGGAGCGTTTTGAAAAAGGCGAAGGCACCCATTCCTGCATTTCGCAATTCAGGAGCCTCGACCAGGTTCGTGCTAACTGAGTGCATACAGAATACTTACTCTCAGACTCTGGCTTTGCGTAGGCCTGGCCGTCGGGCGGCTGCTCCACCAGCGGAGACTCCGGAGTTCCCAGTACTGCATCTAGTAGATGAGTCTTCACCAGGCGAGGAGGAAGTGGCTCCGCTAAAAAGGCAAAGAGTGGAGGTTGGCGGTATGCCTACGGCCGTGGCCGGACCCGAGAGTGATGTTGTTTTGGGTGTGGAGTCTGCACATCCTTCAGTTGTGGAGATTGTTCTCCCGCCAGAGGTTGCTGGGGAAGGGAGGCGGTCAGAGGAAGCGGAGGTCCCCATGGAAGAAGGGCGGTCAGAGGCAGCGGAGGTTGTATCTTCGTACACCGAGAGGAAAGAAATGAATATGGTCGTGGATGATGACTGGTCCGGTTCCAACATTGACCCCGAGGAGGTACATATGTTTTATGAGGGTTTCACTCGGGTAGAGGTGAGGACGGAGGGATCTATCCGAAACATCGTCATTCCTTTGGACTAAAACTTGCTGACTAACTCAGAGAGCGTGGTCCTAGATTTGATTCCCCTCTGCACATGCACCGAGAATAGGATTCTGCAGACATTTAAGGATGCCGACCTGTCGTTAGGCATCTCCGAAATGGCTCTGCGAGTAAGTTTTTTGTCTTTTCGTGTTCTTGTATCTTTTCCTTTTCTTTACCTCGAGTGCGCCCACTGAGAGGAGAAGAGGAAGGATCTCTATAAAAGAATGGAGTCCAAGTACAGGGATTATCGTACCAAGCATCGCGCGTTGAGAAGCATACTCAGCAAGGATAGTCAGTTCCAGTCTCTCAGGGATGAGCTGAAGTAGAAGGACGATGAGCTGAGGTAGAAGGGTGATGAGCTCATGAGATTCATCGGTATATGTAGCGAGCTCGAAGTAGCACTGCGGTTCAAGGAAGATGAGCTCGAGGTAAGCAAAGGGGTTATGGCTGAGTGTGTCGACCTTCAGGCTCAGGTGGCGTCCCTGCGAGCCGAGCTGGAGCAGAGCTCATATAGAGCCAATGACTTGAGTGAAGAGTTGTCCAAGAAAGCGACGGAGTTGGAGAGAACCGAGGAAACCAGGATGGCAGCTTTGGCAGAAGCGACAGCATTTAGCGGGTTCCATCCTTGTCCTCAGATCTGAGCGGGCAAATGACGCGGAGACGTCTGCGCTTAAGGAGGAGAGACTTGAAAAACGGATTGGTGGTATAGAGATAGAGGTTTTGGACCTGAACGAGCAGATTTCCGTCCTTAGGACCGAGGAGACGCAGCTACTGACTCAACCATCTTCATACCATGTTTCCACTTATCCCGATGTTCCACAGGATTTGTACAAGAAGTGGATTCATGATGAGGCTCACCTAGACATATTTAGGGGCTTCAGGACGGCCGAGAATATTTCTGAGATGAAATTTAAGGATGCTCGTGTTAAGGCACGTGCAGCTCGGGACGCTTGTGGCTATGATCCCGGTACACCGGGGAAGATGATGATAAGATGATTTAGATGGGCTTGAGCCAGGTGATTGGTATGATGATGAATACTCTAATGGTGAAGGCACTGGTGATGATGGATATGGGGGTGATACTGCCGAGTAGTGTACTTGTTTTGTACTCTTGTTGTTCTTTTTTCCTTTTTATTTTGCAGGCGCCTGTTCGGCCCTTGTAAGATACCTTTTAGAATGATATTTTTACTGTCCATTTATGATTTTCTTGTTTTTCCTTTGAATATTTTCCTCAATTGACCGTATGCAAGTTGAGCTCGTGCGAGATCAAATCGTTGTTTAATTAATTCGAGTTAAGTCGTATGCAAGTTTCTTAATTAATTTGAGCAAGGTCGAATATGAGTCGATTCGAACGAGGTCGAATATTGGCTTGTAATTAGTTCGAACGAGGTCGAATATGAGTCAATTCGAGCGAGCTCGAATGTTGACTTTTAAATGATTCGAACAAGGTCGAATGTAAGTCGATTATAGCAAGGTCGAATATTGACTTTTAAATGATTCGAACAAGGTCGGATGTAAGTCGATTCGAACAAGGTCGAATGTAGACTTTTAAATGATTCGAACGAGGTCAAATGTAAGTCGATTTGAGCGAGGTCAAATTTTGAATTTTAAATGATTCGAACGAGGTCAAATTTAAAGGCGATTAGAGCGAGGTCAAATATTGACTTTTAAATGATTCGAACGAGGTCGAATGTAAGTTGATTCAAGCAAGGTTGAAAGTAGACTTTTAAATGATTCGAACGAGGTCGAATGTAAGCCGATTCGAGCAAGGTCGAATGTTGACTTTTATATGATTCGAACAAGGTCGAATGTAAGTCGATTCGAGCAAGGTCGAATGTAGGTCGATTCAAGCAAGGTCGAATGTAGACTTTTAAATGATTCGAACGAGGTCGAATGTAAGTCGATTCGAGCAAGGTCGAATGTATATTTTTAAATGATTCAAACGAGGTCAAATGTAAGTCGATTTGAGCGAGGTCGAATGTTATTTCCTGGATTCGTGTAATGTGTAAACTTGGTGGAGACATGAGAACATCATGTGTGTGCATATGTTGCTTTGTTTATACCTTCCTTGGAGAAGTTTACATATTTTTGCTCTGCTTATACATACATTGGAGAAGTCTCATTCTATCTAGTCCCTTCATTGGTCGACCTGGAGAAGTAGTTGAGAGGTTGCGAGATGAACTTATTCTTAATTTTGAGATGCCCTCTTCGTCGGCTCATTAAAAACCTCCCCGAGAAAACCCAACTGGGACAAAACTCGGGTGAGGAAAAAGAGTACGACTTGGAGGGCGTCTATCCATAAAAGTTGAAGTATTTGAGGTGGGCGACGTTCTAACTGTTTGGTAGTAATTTTCCTTCCATTGTTTCTAGTTGGAATGACCCTTGGCTTATTGCCGCCGTGATTTTCGAGTTTCTTTTCCATGATATTCAATATTGTTTTGTTGGAGGATTCAGCTTGTCCGTTTCCTGTGGGGTGATATGGCATGGAGAGTATTCTTTTGATGTGCCAAATTTTGAAGAACTCGATGACCTTTTTCCCTGTGAATTGGGGTCCGTTGTCATAATTGATTTCTTTGAGAATGCCGAAGCGGCATACGATGTTCCTTCATATAAAGGTGATCACTTCTTCATCGTGTATTTGGGCGAACACACCTGCTTCCACCCATTTAGAAAAATAGTCAGTTAAAACCAAAAGAAATTGTATATTACCTCGTCCTACGGGAAAGGCCCAATGATATCCATTCCCCATTTGATGAAGGGTCATGGCAAGGTGACTGATTGGAGGTTCTCACCCGCTTGGTGGATCATGGGGGCGTACTTTTTGCATGGCTCGCTTTTTTTAACAAAACCAGCTGCTTCTTTTTTCATTGTGGGACAATACTAGCCTACTCGTATGAGACATCTGACTAGGGATCGATTTCCAGTGTGAGCCCCACAGTGAACTTCATGAACCTCTTATAGGACGCGCCGTGTCTGGTTTGGTCCTAAACATTTTTCCAGAGGGTTGGCATACATCCTTTTGTACAAGTCGTTATTGATGATGTTATACCTAGTTGCTTGCATTCGAAACCTTTTCGCTTCTTTATTGTCGTTTGGGAGCACGCTGTCCTGCAAGTAGGCGACAATACAATTGCGCCAGTCCCAATTTAGGTTAATAGTGCGTACCTCGATTGGTCGATGGACGAGTGGAAGAGAGTGACCACATAATCTTTTTCGGTTATGCTTTTAGTGGCCGCCGCCAATTTGGCGAGGTTGTCTGCCTCGATGTTCTGTGTTCGATGTATTTGGTTGAGCTGGCATTCGTCGAACTCGGGTAGCAACTTGCAAATCTCGGTCTATTTGGAAAGTCCATATGACTTGATTGACGATGAGTTTCAAGTCACATCATAGGACTAGTCGTCGTGCTCTGTACCAGAGTGCCAGTTTTAACCCTGCTATCACGACCTCATACTCGGCCTCATTGTTACTCATATCGGGAAACCGTATGGACTTGCAAATTAGCTCGCCTGTCAGGACCTCGAGTACAAGTCCCTGTCCAGATCCTGATGTGTTGGATGTGTTGTCAGTGTACAGAATTCATAGGTCGCGTGTCTTGGGGGAAGTACTAGCGGCTTCCCTTTCAACCTCGGGAATTATTTTAGCACTGAAGTGGGCGACGAAGTCGGCGAGTACTTTATCGATGTTCGTGACTGATAAGTTATATCGTGCTCGCTCAATTCAATGGCCCATTTGGCTAGCCTAGCTGACAGCTCATGCTTGTGCATGATACTCCTTAGGGGAAAGGTCGTGATCACCAAGATGGGGTGGCACTGGAAATAAGGTATAAGCTTTCATAAAGCTACGATCAAAGCCAACGCTAGATTTTTGAGTGTGGGGTACCTCGTTTCAGTGTTGACCAAGGTCTTGCAAATGTAGTAGATTGGAGATAGATTACCTTTATTTTCTCGGGTCAGGACTGCGCTTACTGCAATGTCGAACACGGCCAGATAGATTAGAAGGCGCTCTCCGCGTTCTTCCTTAGCAAGCATCAGGGGCGAAGATAAGTATGCCTTTAGTTCTCTCAGGGTGTCGACATATTCGTTATCCTTTTTTAGCACGCCGAAGAATTTGTGGCATCTATCAGAGGATTGTGAGATGAACCTCGATAGAGCGGCTATACGGCTGGTCAGCTTTTGCACCTGCTTTTTGCTGGTCAAGTTTTTTGTTATTCCCTCTATAACCTTGATTTGATCGGGGTTAACCTCGTTGACTCTTTGTGACACTAGAAAGCCGAGGAACTTTCTGAGGTTACGCTGAAGGCGCATTTCTCGGGGTTCAGTTTCATGTCGTACCACCTGAGTATGTCGAAGGATTCTCTCAAATGGTCGATATGGTCTTCCTTTCTTTTTGACTTGATCAACATGTCGTATATATATACTTCCATGGTTTAGCTGAGTTGTTCTTTGAATATTTTGGTTATTAGCCTCTAATATGGCGCCCCTGTGTTTTTCAATCTGAACGACATAACTCTGTAGCAGTACATCCCTTGGTGGGTGATGAAAGTAGTATTTTCCTGGTCTTCCTCCTCCATGAGGATTTGGTTTTAACCCGAATAGGCGTCAAGGAAACTTAACAGCTCGTGCCTTGCTGTTGCATCGATGAGCTGATCAATGTGAGGTAGTGGGAATGAGTCTTTCGGGCACGCATTGTTCAGATATGTGAAGTCTACGCACATCCTCCATTTCCCATTTTTCTTTTTCACCATGACCATTTTGGCGACCTATTGGGGGTATTTTGATTCCCTGATAGAGCCGTTTTCAAGTAATTTTTCCACCTCTTCACGCACGACATCATTTATTGCAGCATTGAATTTTCTTCTAACCTACCGTACCGAGGGGTAGAGTGGGTCGAAGTTCAATTTATGTATCGCTATTTCCTTCGGTATGCCCGACATATATTCATGAGAAAAGGGAAACAAGTCCGCTTTGTTAGTTAAAAATTGATGGAATTTACTTGGTTCTTGGAGTTTGTGGCCAATATAGGCCTTTTTGCTGTGGTCGTTCTACGATTTGAACGGAGTCGAGGTCTTCCACAGTCGATCCCGTAGCCTCCACGACTTCGGAGGTCCTTGATGACATCTTTCCCTTCGTCACCGTCCGACCTCGACCTCGCTAATTGCACCTTTTAACTGTTGAGTGTATATAAGGTCTTGGGCAATGCAACAGCATTCTTGGGTTGTGATTTACTCGCCGCGGATACTGAATACTCCCCACGAGGTAGGAAACTTGAAGATCTGATATAAGCTTGATGGGACGGCCCTCATAGCATGTATCCAAGGCCGTCCTATGATGGCATTGTACGCCGTATCTTGATCCATAATGTTGAACATTATTTCCAGGGTGATACCACTGTCCAGAACGGGTAGTGTGATTTCTCCGAAAGTCCGCTCAACTATATTGTTAAAACTCATTAGTGTGATGCAGCGTGTCACTATCTTATCTTCGAGCCTCATTTGTGTAATAACTCGAGGGTGGATAATGCACGATCCACTTCCGTCATCTATCATAATCTGTTTTACATCGGTATCTAAAATGCTCAAAGTAATAAGAAGAGCATCATAGTGAGGAAAGGTCAAACCGTGGATATCCGACTCTTCGAAGATGATACTTTCTTTGAGGTCGTCATACCATTCATGGGTGATCGATTGCTTCAACTTGTGGCTAGTTGTGAACTTTGCGTTGTTGATTTTTGCGTTGTAGCCTCCACTGATGATATATTGGATGGTGCAGGCTGGGGAGGGCGACTTCAGAGGGCCTTGATACTGTTCTCGTCCTCGAGCGAAGCTCGCTCTCCCTCGGTCGCTCATCAGCTCTCTCAAATTCCCTTTGTGGAGCATGTTCAATACCTCTTGCCTCAAGGCGATGCAGTCTTCCATCTTATGACCTCGTTCCTGATGGAATTCACAGAGGGCGTTTGACTTTCTGGTTTTTGGGTCGGACTTCATCTTTTGTGGCCATTTCACCTTTGGGTCGAGCTTCTCCAGGTCGTAGACTATCTCTGAAGGACCGTCGCCATGGCAGGGAGGGGGGGTGGTATGACGACAGTTCTGACGTATGGCTGGTGTCTTTCACATTTGGGACACGAACCTCCATGATGCCTTCTGTTATCGTTTCTACGATCCTTTCTCGACTCCATCTAGATCGATGTCAACCGTTGGGTTGGTCCATTGAGGTTATCCTCGTCTGCTCTCACCTCGGCATATTAGGCATTGTGTATTTCATCCCAAGTGTTGGGAGGGGAGGGGGTATTTCATGAGCCGGCTCAACAATTTTCTGATTGACCTCGAACCGCTCATGTTCATTCCATTTTGGAAAGCTGCTACCGACATTCCTTCTGATACATTTGGGAGGGTCATTCTAACACGATTGAACTGGGCGAGGAAGTCCCTGAGTCCTTCACCATGTGATTGTTTAATGGAAAATATATCGTTTACTCTCGCCTCTGCTTTCTTGGCCCCAACATGTGCGGTAACGAACTTGTCAGCCATTTCCTCAAATGTTTCTATAGACCACGTAGGCAGCTGTGAATACCATGTCAGTGCTCCCCGGTTAGTGCTGAATTTTTACAAATGAACTAAACAACTTTAGCATCTTCTGCTGAAGTTTTTGAAAAGATTTACGATAAAATTATTGAATCCATGACAAAACTTCAGCTAAAACATGCTGAAGTACAGCAAATAGAAAATAAAACTTCAGCTAGTAGAATGTTTAAATTCAACAATTACAAACAACTTCAGGACCGTCTACTAGAATACTGAAAATTGCGTGATTGTCTTTGCTACTTCAGGCCCGTATGCCTGAAGTTTACGCAAAAAGTGGGTACACTTGTAATTTTTTTTACAAAGCAGGTATAAGTTAAAACGTGATACAAAAAGCGGGTATAGATGCAAATCCCCGCGACAAACCCAAACGAAGTTGGGGATTTAGCAGTTGTATTGGGCTGGGCTATTTTGAAAAATAAGCTAAAATTTTGTCCTGGATTCATTAGTTTTGTCATAAAGCTTTTTCAAAAACTTGAGTAGAAGATGCTGAACTTATTTAATTCATTTGTCAAAACTTCAACACTAAATAAGCTGAAATTTTGTCCTGGATTTATTAGTTTTGTCATAAAGCTTTTTCAAAAATTTCAGCAGAAGATACTAAAATTATTAATTCATTTGAAAAAACTTCAGCACTAAATAAGTTGAAGTTTACTTGGGTCTTATGAAGCCAGTGGAACTATCCAGCAGTCCGTGAATGGAAATTTGTCTAAGAAATTAGCTAATGCGACTCGGCAATTGCAAGGGCAGTCACCATTGGTGAACTCTTTTGGCGCCGTTCAGCACCCGTAAACTCAGAACTTCAATATTCCTGCTAATTCACATGTGAATTCACTTGGTGGTTTAATCTTTTACTAGATTGTTTTTTTATTACAAAAAATGAAAAGTAGAATAAAGAGTAGAAAAGAAAGGAGGAGGAAAGGAGCGCACAGATAGCAGGAAGAAACGAGACTCCTGAAGTTATAAAAATTAGGGTGTATGTTAAATAATTTTAAAAATATAGGTATAAATTAAATGAGGGTGACCAAATAGGGCGCCCCGTGCAATTTTTTCGTTTGTCGTAATGATGGACGACCCATTAACAGTTGGGCCAGAGCCCAATTCAACAATAATGGGCCAAGACAAAGGAATATATGGTTCAACTGATCAAAAGAAAAGGTGCCCTTCTCATGAACCTCAACTTTGTGTTCACTAGTGGTAAGTTCAATGGTAGCATATTGAGTGTACTTGGCCGAAATCCTATCTTTAATCAATACCGTGAAATGTCGATTTTCGGTGGTTATTAAGTTTTTTGGTTGGCTCAGGGAATTGCTACTGCAAAGACCGTATGGTTCAACATAACCAGTGGCGATGTTATTGTTGAGTTTTATTATAACAACCCGACTGGTCGTTTGGCGAAAATGTATCCTATTCGGCATCTTAACGTCTCCAGCAGCTTCGTATTATGTGTTATAGCTTCCGTGTATGGTCAAGTTCGGTTTCGGATGATTCGGGATCAATTTGGAAGAAGGATTCCTGATTAAGAAGCGTAAGCAGTAAGAGTTGACCGTAGTTTTTTCTTTTGTGTAGACGACTCCAAAATGATATTTTGATGATTCCAATAGCTTCATATGGTGATTTTGGGCTTAGGAATGCGTTCGGATTTGTATTTGGAGGTCCGCATGGTAATTAGAAGCATTTCGCCGAAACTTGCAAAGTTGAAATTTTAAAAGGTTGAAAGGTTTGACCGGGAGTTGACTTTGGTGATATCGGGATTAGATTGCGATTTTGAGAGTTGGATTAGCTCCATTATGTCATCTGGTATTTACATGCAAAATATGTCGTCATTTCGGGTTGGTTTGATATGTTTCAACACGAGTTTTGGAAGTTGGAAGATTTGGAAATTCATAAGTTCGATTCGTGATACGATTCATAGTTTGGATGTTATTTTATGTGATTTGAGGCCTCGTGTAGGTCTGTATTATGTTATAGGACTTGATGGTATATTCGGACGGGGTCTCAAGGGGCTTGGTTGAGTTTCGGACGAGCTTCAGATGAATTGAAGCATTTTTAGGTGAGGCTGGTTTGGGCTGAGTGATGCGAGACTAAATTGCATGGTTTAGCATGTGATATACCTTATATTTTATGAACATTAATGATAAATTAAACTTGTTATGTGCTTAATGGAGTTTATTTTATGTGTAGGTGAATTGGAAATGGAAACGGAGCTAAAGGGATGCAAATACGTCAAAAATACGCAAAAGGAGACGCCCGGGCGATAGCCGGGCGTTTGCCCCCTAAAGCCAGGCCCCCCCTGGCGTTAGGGGGGCGTTTACCCCAAAACGCCTGGCCCCCCTGGCGTTAGAGGGGCGTTANCCGAGTTTGACGAGTTTAAGTGTTTCCCAAGTGAAATAGAAGTCTCCTACATGGTTAGGGTTCGCCCTAAGCCTATAAATAGACTCCTAAAATACAAATAAGAGGGAGATATTCGTGGATCAAGAGTAGAGAAGATTGAGGAGCAAGAACACGATTTCTACAATCTAGTATTTTTTACTTTATATTTCAATTATGCAATTGTTTGTAGTTTTGTTTAGTTTAAACATGAGTAGCTAAGTTTTAATCTAGGGTTTTGGTAGAACCCGTTGGGGATGAATTTCTTTTGATATTAATATATTTTGGTTGATTATTCTCTATTTGTTCAACTACGTTCTTATTGTAGTTAATTGAATGGCCATCAATTAGCTGTGCCTATTTAGTATGTATCTACT
>ML398693.1:2121-34981 GCA_005239525.1 Nicotiana knightiana | reverse complement strand
AACTCGATCGAATACAGTATCGAGTGCCAGTCGTGCCTCCCCTAGTTTGGGGCGTGACAGTCTTCTCCCACGAATAGTACTCTTCATCGGGAAAATATGTTTTCAGGGGTTCGTATTCTCCTCCCACTGGGTTTTTAGCAAGGTGGTCTGCCAGTGCCTGTCCCTTGACTGATTTTTGAGTTATATAGACAATGTCGAATTCACTCAACAAGATTTTCCACTTGGCCAGCTTGCCAGTGAGCATAGGCTTCTGAAAGATATACTTCAAGGGATTCATTCTTGATATGAGATATTTTGTATAGGCACAGAAGTAATGCCTCAGCTTCTGAGCTATCCAGGTCAAGGCACAGCAGGTTCATTCCAGCAAAGAATACTGTGCTTCATAAGGTGTAAACTTCTTACTCAAGTAGTAGATGGCTTGTTCTTTTCTGCCGTTCTCGTCGTGCTGCCCCAGAACGCAGCCAAAATCTCCATCTAGTACGGCAAGGTAGAGTAGCAATGGTCTACCTGGCTCTGGCGGGACCAAGACTGGTGGTGTTGATAAGTACTCCTTGATCTTGTCAAAAGCCTTTTGACAATCTTCGGTCCAACTAGTTGCAGCACCCTTCTTCAACATCTTGAAAATTGGCTCACATATAACTGTGGATTGGGCTATGAATCGGCTGATGTAGTTTAGCCTTCCCAGAAAACTCATTACATCCTTCTTACTCTTTAGCGGTGGTAGCTCTTGGATGGCTTTGACTTTTGACGGATCCAATTCTATCCCTCGGCAGCTGACGATGAATCCCAATAACTTTATGGCAGGAACCCCGAATGCACATTTTGCGGGGTTTAACTTCAGGTTATACTTCCGCAGTCTGTCGAAGAATTTCCTTAAGTTTGCTATATGATATGTGGCCTTCTTGGATTTAATGATCACATCGTCGACATACACCTCAATCTCTTTATGTATCATGTCATGAAAGATAGTAGTCATGGCCCTCATGTAGGTGGCCCCAGTGTTTTTAGGCCGAACGGCATCATCTAGTAACAGTACACCCCCTAGGGTGTAATGAAAGCAGTTTTCTCAGCGTCCTCCTCATCCATCCAAATCTGATGGTAACCGGCGAAACAATCTACAAAGGATTGGAGTTCATGTCTGACACAACTGTCGATTAAGATGTGTATGTTTGGAAGTAGGAAATCATCCTTTGGGCTAGCTCTGTTGAGATCCCGATAATCGACAAAGATTCTAACCTTCCCATCCTTCTTCGGAACTGGCACGATGTTGGCTAACCAGGTTGGGTATTCCACTACCCTGAGGACCTTGGCCTTAATTTTCTTAATAACTTCCTCTTTGATTTTCAGACTCATATCAGGCTTGAATTTCATGAGCTTCTGCTTCACTGGTGGACACATTCGGTTTGTGGGCAACTTATGGGCCACATTAGATGTACTTAATCCAGTCATGTCATCGTATGACCATGCGAAGATGTCCTCATACTTTTTCAAGAACTGTGTGTACTCTTCTTTCTCTGAAGGTGACAAGTGAATGCTGATGCGGGTCTCCTTGACAGTTTCGAAATCTCCTAAGTTGATTATTTCAGTCTCGTCCAGGTTGGACTTAGTCTTGTTCTCAAAGTCCTCCACTTCTCTTACAATTTCCTCAGGTATGACTTCCTCTTCTTCTGAATCAATATCCCTTTGTTGTGTTGCCTCATTACATATCACAATTGTCGATTCATCGAGATATGAAATAGTAATGCTGTATAGATAAAGATATGAGAGAGAAGTGGTAATGGTAATCATTAATTCATTGAAAGTGTCAAACAAATGCAATTTCTCAAAAACAACGTTTTTGGAACATTGGAAAAATTATTTAAAACAGAATTCCAAAAAGGGAAATCATTTTTTTTTTCAGAAAACAAAAATAATTAATGTTGTTCAGCCTTGCTACCCTGGGACGCGTCGGGCCATGGATGGTCTGAAAGTCCAATTATTGAGGAATGATCCTCTCTCCACATCTCGGATGGTAGAGCCTTCCTCCTTCTCCTCCTCAAAAATTACACAGCAATCCATGTCATCATCTTCTAGGAACAGGTTCCTCAAGGCGGCAAATGCTTCTTCCTCCTCTGATCCCTATATGATGTCGGTCTGCTGGAAAGTCTGACTCAGGTGCGGTATAGGCTGCTCAAGCGGATAGTAAGGACCACTCTATGGTGGTGACCAATCTTGAAACTCTTGACAGGTGTATTGATATCCTAGTCCAAAAGTGGTACCATTGTGCTTTAGCTATATTGGCTTTGAGATACCTTGAAGATTTTTACCAAGACCCTTGTCGGGTTCATATCCTATCCATGCTAGTATAATTTCTATCTTGCTACTCCACCACTTATATTTCTCGATCGCGTTGAACCTCTCGATATGATAATAAGTCTCTCCACCTAGCTTTCTCCTACTTTCAACCACCGAGATGGTCTGACGGGTGTAAATAGGGTTGCTCACATCTCCATGGATAATCACTTCTTGGTGGTTCCACTCGAATTTCATTGTCTGATGCAAACTTGACGCTACATCCCCAGCAACATGTATCCAGGGTCGTCCCAATAACAGATTGTATGATGTAGATATATCCAGCACATGGAACTCGACATCAAATCATGTAGGCCCCATCTGTAGACAAAGATTGATATCTCGATTGGTAGCTCTCTAAGACCCATCAAATGCCTTCACATTCATAGTCCCTTCTCGTATTTCATACAGGCCTTTGACCAACCTCTTCGGTGTTGTTAATGGGAAAATATTGAGACTGGATCCCCCATCTATCAGAACTCTGACAATGAAATTGTCCTCACATTGCACGATAATGTGCAGTGCCCTGTTATGATTCAAACCCTCGGGTGGCAGCTCGTCCTCGTGGAAGGTGATTTTGTGACTTTCCAGCACCTATCCCACCATATTGGCCATTTCTCCACCAGTGATGTTGTTAGGTACATATGCCTCACTTAACACCTTTAATAAATTCATGTGCGCTTCTGAATTCTGTAGCAGTGACAGGATAGATATCTGAGCATGAGTCTTGTTCAAATGATCGGTGACTGAATACTCCCTTGCTTGCACTTTCCTCCAAAGGTCATCCGGGCTTGTTTCAATAACGGGCAGTCTGTTAGAAGCCTGCTTACTGGATTCTACCACATGCTCTGGTGTATAGACTCTTCCTATTCTGGTCATTCCTTGCGCAGTACCGGATTCTTCTACTTTAATCTTTCCTTTTCTTCTAGCTTCGGCCACATAATCCCAGGGTACAGCCTTGGTGTCAAAATACGGTGTGGTTGACACTGTCACTGTGAAAGGTGTGCCTACTTCCACTTCGAATGGAACATGCACAGCTGCGAGGGGTGCTATCTCAACTTCAAATGGAAATGATGCAGCTACCTCAACCTCCACTAGCGGCTATATTTGTCCTATAATAGGATTGAGTGTGACTGCGGGTTTCTTAGGATTGTCACCCTCTTTGATAAGTCCAATTGATCCCTCGGGATCCCATTCCTCATCGGTCTCTATCACATTGATACCTTCACCCCTATGATCTAGGAGGGGGTTGTTGCGGACGTTGGGTGCAGCTTCTTTGGCCTGAATGATCTTATTATCAATCAATTTATGGATCTTATCCTTCAGTGTTCGGCACTCGTCAATGGTGTGCCCTTTCATGCTAGAATGATATGCACAAGTCTTATTTGGGTTGACCCATTGGGATGAATTCTCCACGGTCACAGTAGGGATAGGAGTGACGTAACCAGCAGCCTTCAGCCTTTCATACAGCTGGTCAATGTGTTCGACAATGGCAGTGTATTGTTTAGGTGGTCTATGGTCAAAGTTAGGCCGAGGTCTTGGGTAGTTTGGACGAGTTGGAGGTGACTGAAAGTGAGAGGGTTGGGAATTATATGTGTGATAAGCAGTGGCTGGTTGGGAATATCTGAGAGGTGATGGTTGATATGTGGGTGGAGGTGCTTGGTATGTAAGTGGGGAGGTTTGATATACAAGTGGAGTTTTGGGTCCTTGGCGACCATTACTGTTCCCGCATCTTTCTTCTTCGATATACCCCCTGACTGCAATGCTTTATTTGTGGCCTGCAATGCCTCAAAGTTTGTCACCACACTGCTTTTAATTCCCTCTTCAATCCTTTCTCCGAGTTTGATGATATCGGAGAACTTATGATTTTTAATAACCATCAATCTTTCATAGTACTGCGGATCCTGTGCTCTGACGAAGAATTTTTTCATCTGTTCCTCTTCCAATGTCGGCCTGGATCTAGCATGATAAGCTGATGATGCCAGTATGCATGAACCAACCTTTGGGGAATGGGAATAATCAAAATAAAGAAATAAAACAAAAGGTATCCAAGTCAGTAAGAGTTCTGAAAAGAATATTTGCAATATTTAAACACATATTGCGGAATGTAAATTCATGTCCTATTTTGTGAGCCCCGCTGTGCCCGAGGTAGGCCTAGCGACAAGTTGTATTGGAGAACTTAGATGCCAATAAATGCCTCATTTCATTAATATAAAAAATAGACGAATCCCAAAACGACACTAAGATATTAAAAGATAAGTCACTACTGGCACTTGGCCTTATTACATTTGGGAGGAGCAAATAAATCTAATCTACTTGGTCCCAGAAGGTCCTTCCCCAGGCTTGATCTTTCTGACTCTATCAATCAGGTCCCCTAGTTCGCGCATGCCCAACAACATGTATACTCTTTCTAGATGTCCTCCCTAGCCTCCTTCAGCATTCTAGCAGTTAGTGATTCTTTTTCTTGTCTTTTCTCCCAGCTTCATCAAGACCTGCTCCAGATATTCTACCCTTTCATTGGAGGTGATAGCCATTTCCCTCCATTCCTTGATTAATCTCTCATCTGTCTCGTGTATCTCCTGATGTTCGGCCTCGGAGTCGTGAATCCTCTTGTGCAACTTGTTGTATTTACTTGGGTTTCTGCATCTTCATCTATGACCCTGTTTCCCCAACCAATTCCTAGCTCAACTTTCCCAGCTAAGTTGTCCTCCAACTATGCCGGGTAAAAGGGTGCATGTCCCACATGATACCTGTCTGGCTCGATGGTGTCCTTCTCCACAATAATCTTTGAGTGCCACATATGCTGAGCTTGCCACTTGTAAGGGATGTCGTCATCCTGAAAATATGCCTAGAAATGACTTATCTTTGCGACCCGCGGTATGATCTTCTTCCTGCATGCCTTCCTCGTAACCCTGATGGGAACATAAGGGTATATTCCCCTTAACCCGATAAACACTAAGTGAGGAGCGTCCCTTGACCTGATGATGAACTCGTCAGTAGGGAACCATTCAAACATCCACTGAACCTAATCCTCAGTCAAATTGTAGAAGAACTCCACCCATTCCTTAGCACTCCCTGTGTTACACCCAATGTTTTCGTACATGGAAGTACGCCATAAGTAAATTGAGATAACCTCAAAAATTAGATGTTACAGTCCGTATTTTCGTATGTTAAAGTTTCATCGTAAGGTAATCGACGTAAGTTCGGGAATGAGATTATTGTGCGATTATAAGTATTATGTTATTTCGAACAAGTGATGAGTAAATTCGTGAAGGTGAGAGGATAATCAAATCGAAGAAAATGAATTTCGTCGAAATTTGACATTTTGGGATAAAATACGGCCCGAGCCAAAATACTCGATATTTATGGACTAGTACCATACAAGGCACCACATGGACATGATATTAAGGTATATAAGGTATGTGAAAAGTGAGTAGTATTTTAAGTAAGTGAAAATAATTCTTAATTATCTGGGTAATTGACTAATATTGGGTAATGGGTTCTGTTTCAGAAGAAGCATGATGGCAGTTTATGGTTTTGCATCGATTATAGAGCGCTGAACAAAGTGAACACGAATAAGTATAGGTTTTGGGGGATGTAATTTCGATCTAAACCCGGAAACCCATATCTTTATATACGAAAAGTTATCACGGCCATTCCGAAGTGATCTATTAATCTACTAATAAGTCGTTTCATGGCAGTTCCGTCTATCGCTTTATTGTGAAAGACCAGATTTCATCTTGGGGGCGACTCTATGCCATCCCGGCTTGCTTTCTTGGCCCTTCTTACTGGATGACCGGTGCCCACCAAAGCACAGACTCTACTCACCCACTACTGGACTAGTCTACGGATCCATTTACGATCTCGAGTTTCCAGACACATCGCACTTCCGCTCGGGTCGAGGCTTCCACTCTGTCCTAAGACGGATCAAAGAAGAGTGGGGAACCTCTCGCTGGTTTTTGGAATTACGTCTGTACCGCTCCTCATGGAGTAGATGCAAAGGTTCGAATCATTTTACTCCAGATTATGAACACCCGATCGGATCTGTCAAGAACGAGCTGAGATCGTCCAACATTATGTTCCAGCACTGCCCCTTTCACGAGTGAACCCGGGCACGAATTGGCTTCCCTAAAATAGAATATTTGGAAGTTGGTAAAGACCCACCCCTTGTTTCAGTCAGAATGAGACCCAAAAGCGATGATTCACTTGTCCCCTTGTCCATAGGGACCTCTAGTTAATTGATAATTAGTGGTGGAGAAAGTGAAGTTTTGGATAAAGATTAAACTCAAAAACGTGGCATCCCACTAATCTAGCGTTATGACTCATATACTATACTTGAAATGTGGCAAGATTTAGTAGATTATCTTATTCAAATGGGGCCCACACCCAAATATTAAAAGAGACTCTCTAATTCACTATTCAATCTCTAAAAAGTTCAAAGAGATATTCAGCAACGTGATCTTGCTATCAAAAATTTAGTAATTCAAAGTCTCTTCATTCTTCTACCATAAATATTTAGAAACTAGGACAGAAGGACAAAATTTGGCAACGAACACAATGCTCAAAGGCTTATTCGGAAATTAAAAAAAAAGGTTATTCACAAACATCGTCTGTTATAAGTATCACTTCGATCCGCCGTTACGTGTTGTCGCAATTGACGTGTGTTGAAAGTATTGTGAAGAGAATCGGCTCAGGTATGTTAAGGCTATCACTTCTTTCTTTTTGGCATGATCTATACGACACGAACGAAACGAGCAAATGCACAAATTTCATAAATGACTCTATTCATAGAAGTATTAGAGATGTCTATGTTCTTGAATTCACATATGTCTTATTATTCTATCGTCTTTTCATGGGTCTCAGAAATACGTAAGTTGATAAAGTTTGTTTCATGATATTAATCAGAGGTATAATGGTCTTATGACATTCGGAGAGATTTTATTGACATATTTCTCATGTATTGTATTCATTTATACATGCCCATTGACCCATGACCAGATGACGTTATATGCGCGTATATATGTATGTATATGTATATGGGATATGGGAAAAGGTTATGGCGTTATATACGCACCACCACCTGATCACCTGGTATACGTTGATGATTTTGCCCACAGTGGCCGAGATGATATGATGGTATGCTCTCAGAGGCTTGATGATGTTATGAATACAAGTACCTACGCACGACATGACATTCATATGCATATGCATGACACCATGAGTATTTCATGATTTACAGAGTTATTCAGACTTACACGTGGAGTCTTTTACTCCATGTTTCTTTCATGCCTATTAGTTACTGATTTTCATTCCTTACATACTCGGCACATTATTTGTACTGAAGTCCCTTTTGCTTTGGGACGCTGCGTTTCATGTCTGCATGTTCTGATAGACAGGTCGAGATCCCTCCAAGTAGGCTATCAACTCAGCGAAAGATGTTGGTGCGCTCATTTGCTTCGGAGTTACTTGTTTGGTTAATATGATTTAGCCGTGTATTGTTTGGTATGGCGGGACTCTACCCCGACCTTTATGAAAATTATGTATTCTTAGAGGCTTGTAGACAGATGTCATGTACATAAAATATTGTATGGCATTGTCGGCCTATGTTCAGTATACGAGTGGTTATTTTGGTCTTATAGGCCCGTATGTCTTATGTATAAGTTGGTATCATGTGTTGTATTCTACTTATCTCATGGCAGCCTTTCGGCTCAGTTATCTGAGATAGTATGACATGAAAATATACGTTATGTTGGTACTCGGTTGAGTAAGGTACCGGGTGCCCAACGCGGCACATCGGTTTGGGTCGTGACAAAAGTGGTATCAGAGCAGTTCCGTCCTAGGGAGTCTACAAGTCGTGTCTATTAGAGTCTTGTTTATGGGTGTGTCGTGCACCACACTTATAAGCAGGAGGCTACGAGGCATTTAGGACAGACACTTTTTCTTCCTGTTCTAGATCGTGTGGTAGAGCTCAGTTGTAAGAACTCAATTTCCTAAACTCTATCTTACTTATAGTACGAACCTACGTCTAGAAAGACGGTTGGTAAGAAATATAGTTGTGGAAGAGTTGAGTCAGAGGAACTCAATTTTGCATCATGCTTATGATGGATGAATATGAGGTATTCAACAAATCATGTGTATACTAAGATGTGTAAGCTTCTTGATAAGTATCCCTAAGGCAAGAATGCCTATCTACTCTTGCACTAAAAAGGAATAAGGAAGGAGACACAAGTTTCAGCAAATAAAAGAAGCAAGGTGAAGAAGAGTACAAGGCGCCCAGTTAATGAAGATTATCAGTATTACAGTTCCGGCAGAAAAATATCAGCATTGTGAGTTACCCTCAACAGTAACAGAGGTATGTATAATTGGCCACACCCATCTCAGTTATACCCTATTGGGGGCTAACAGGTGTAGATTAAGAAAAAGACGGGATATCAAGATCCGGATGGGGTTAGAGTAACCCAAAATGGTGGATTGATTGTTTACGTTAGTTGACATTTTAGAAGGATATTGCAAATGTGCTAATAGATCTCCTTGTGAGACACCTAGGCGGTGCACTCTAAAATAGTACAGTTAGATATGAGTACTGTAAATATAGTCACTGGAAGCCTTGAAGGGATAAATATTACCTTAGTATGGCTCGCGTCCCTAGTAGAGCGAGAATGTCAAGCAACCCAAAGAGCCACTGGATGGAGCAAAGGGGAGCTAAAGGCAAAAGAAAATCTTGTTGAAGTTTTCATAATAAAGTGATAGACAGAAATGTTAGCAGGAAATAAGAAGAGAGATAATGAAGCATTAAGAGTAAGATATGATACATGGATGACAATGGTAGATCAAAAGATGACATTATTATAGAATCTATAGTCAAGTGCACAGGAAGAGACGAGAGGTAACAGGCCTTAAGACAACAAAAGAGTATAGGCCATAAAGTCATATCCTCACTTCGAGATATAAGTTCGTGACTCCAACACAACTACCGGAAGGAAAAGTTAGACCCCTGAATAATAGGAATCAGTATGGGCTGGTGAACAAGATAAACTAAACATGAATTAGGGACTGAGTGATTTGATGATAGTCGGCATCATGAGAGTTTCAAATTTTGTTCCGGCGATAATAGAATGGACAACAGAAGAAGATTCATGAGAAATTCAGAGAATGGTCATTCAGGAAGACACTTCCCTAAAGCAAGAAATGTGAGCAAATTTAAGCATAAGGGACTGTATGTGCCAGTTATACTAGGTGCCTTCCTCGTGAGTAAGGAATATTGTTATCCTTGGTATAGAAGGTTACCGCAGGGCGAGTAAGGGTCATCGATGATGTGAAAGGACGCCAAAGATGAAAAGGTAAAACATCTATAGGCAGGTCGTCGTAGCTCTAGGTCTTAGTACTCCCCTAAAGGGGGAATATGGAATGATAAAGGAAGGACGCGATAAAAATGAGAAAGGGATGAGATTGCACTTATCCAAATGTTACAGATATGCTATGATTCCAGAACGTTATGTATGCACGACGTCAAGAAAAGGAAGTAAGGGTTCCTGTCCGGGATGTTATTGATAGATAAGAAGCCAGTACGTGAGGTAAGTTAAGACAAGGAAATAACCCAATAAATATTACGCGGAATATGGATATAATAATGGGCCAACGAGTAGTTAGTAGTTGATTTAGGAAGAGCCTAGTCATGACTAGACAAAAGGTTACATACAAATCAGCAGATCATGCAAGATAAATGTAGTAGACCCCAACATGGAGAATTCGGCCTTGCAATGATGTCATTATAATACTTGAGATATATTCAAATAGGAGTCGGGGTAGTTAAAGGTACCGTATGAATGTTACGGGAATAAACGAGAGTGCCACTGGGAAGATAGTCAAAATATCAGTTCAGAAGCAACCATACGAGCACATGAGCATGGAGGTAAGTAACTAAGGATAATTATATGTGAGTACGAACATCAAATATTCTATCGGGTATACGATGTAATAAGCTCTCAACTTTACAATAGTCAGAGGGTCTTCCCTAAGTACTAGAACAAAAGACTAGTTGAGGAAATAAGAAAGAAGGCTTCAACCTAAGCACAAGTGACCTAAAGAGGAAATGGTCTTGTAACAACAGTCTCACTACAAAATTGTATGCACTCTAAAAGAAAGTGGCACTTACCTGGCTAATGAACGGGAAGTAAAATCATAAGTGATATCCAAGATCATATGAGTTGTATGGAATTCCGATATGCGTGGGCACTGAGATAATCTAAGTATGCACACGAAAAGGGGAAAAAAGACCAGGAAAAGTAAAAGCTTATGTTTAAAGAAAGCTGAGAAGGAACAAAAGGAATTATTTGATCAATAATCCGGAGTTAGTTACGTTATGGACGCACTTCAGAGTATGGAGTTTTATACCTGCAACATATACAGCAGTAGAAGATTCTGGTATACGTTAAAATAAAGAATTGAGCCCAGGTCATAGGCAAAGGATTGAATTATTAAAGGATCGTATCATGGATATCCCTCAGCGCCCATGAAAGGCTAAAGTAATAATTAATATTAGGAGCCGCATATCAGAAGATAGCTTAAGCCTACATAAAGGCTGATCAGAAAGAAGAGAAAACTAAAGAGTTACATCAATTAAGTAAAACAGGAGTGGACCAATAGAATTATAGACCTAAGGATCACTCTTAAATAGCAGAGGTATAAGAGAGATAGTACAGTAGACGTATTTTATAACGGCTCTACGATGAATCCAACTGAAGAGTACCAGCCTCATAAGAAGTCAGTATGAAGCTCTCACCGAAATATGTATGCACCAGAGGTGCAAGTATTAATAGAGCTTCAGGTTATGGAGGTAAATCATACCTCTGTGGAAGGGAGGTCATGAAATAGATAGAATATACGATGCAAGAGTTTAAGGTAGTAAGGTAAAGGCGAACAATGTACGAAATATTCAAATGCAGAAGGTTGTGAATAGTCCATACTTCGGAAAAAAGGCTAGAACCACGGGGATTCAGTATCCAGGAATAATAGCGGCATCGTCAGTAGCGTATCTTTCAGCCTATGGTTCTTAAGTACCGAAAGGTCTAATTAGAGAGTAAAAGAAGAGATGTTCCAGAAAAGCATAAGGAAATCGGTCGCAAGCTAAAGTATGATAAAATGAAAAGGTTTTAGAAAAACAGGAGTAAGGGTAAGAAAAGGACAAGTGAGAAGGTGACGAAAATGGATAAGTCCTCGGGATTAAGCCTGTGAAAACAAGGGAGCTGATGGTTCCTCTAAGTTATAGAAAGCTCAGTATAACCTGAATGAACTCAAAGGAGTTTAAGATGAATAATATCTAGAAAAAAATGGAATGCTGCCCTGGTAAGAGAATAAGGGTGTAATTATGATAGATAAAGGATGACGTTCGGGCTTTCGATTGAGTAATGATTTGAAGAGGATTTCATGAATAATACAGGATTAAAATACCCACATAAGGTGAATCATATTGGGTACTATGAAATAGGGTTATGGGAGTGCAATATTGCCCCTAAGTGGATCAGGAAAATCACTTTAAATATTCCTCGATACAACATAAGCCCTAATGGAAATGTATTACATAAGAAGTTTCAAGTTATTAATGGAAGATTGTAGATCAACATTGAGGTGAATCAACAATGGATGGATAAAACATACAAAATAATATTAGACCATCAGTCTTAAGACGAACAGTAATGAAGAAGCGTTAAAAGACTTGGCTTTATGCGTATGGGATAAGTAACGAAAGTAACTTGGAGTTCTGTAGCAGACATCAGTAACGATTAAGCGGAGTATGAATTATGGTATAGTATGGCCTACTTAGATGTAGTAAAGCTAATGATGCCCAGAGGGATAGCTTGACATAAGTTTGTATATGTTCACTAAGTGAGTCCTAGAAATCGGCTAAGAGCTAGAGGATCGGTACGGAGACGTCTGTACTTATCTTCTGGAGGATATGGAGTTAGGAACAATTTCACTTATATTCTTCTCTAGAGGGTCATCAGGGCCATCCCAGTCCTATGCTCAGTCCTCAGCCAGTGCCCCGTCATCAGGGCACAGTTATCAGCGGGGAGGTCGCTTTGGACCAGGTTCAGATAGCAGAAGGTTCCATAAGTCGGGTCATTCAGGTAGGAGGTTCCAGCAGCAGCGGAGGGTCCCATGCCCTAAGTGTGGGAGGTCTCATTTTGAGCCATGTTACTTGGATACACCGGTGTGCTATAGATGCGGAGAGAGAGGCCATATCCAGCGAGACTTCCGTGCACCCAATCAGGGCGCGGGAAGGGGTACTGCTCAGCCATCCAGCTCTTCAGCTGCTACATCTTCAGCAGGCCCTCCAGCTCCAGCAGCGCGCAGTACAGCTAGGGGTGGAGCATGGGTCGAGGGGGACCCAGTCGGTTCTATTGCTTTGAGTGGTCGCCAGAGTGCGGAGGCTTCCCCAGATGTTGTCACAGGTATTATGACTATTCAGTCTCATGATGTTTATGCTCTTATTTATCCCGGGTCTTCTTTGTCATATGTTACTCCATTTATTGCTTCGAGTTTTGGGATAGAACCCGAACAGCTTCACGAGTCATTCTCTGTGTCGACTCCGATTGGTGATTCTATTACGGCCGTGCGAGTCTATAGAAATTTTGTTGCCGCGGTGCGTGGTCGGGATACCACGGCCGATCTTATTGAGTTAGAAATGGTAGACTTTGATGTAATTATGGGGATGGATTGGCTCTAATCGTGCTTTGCTAAACTCGACTGCCGAACCAGGATTATGAGGCTTGAGTTTCCTAATGAATCAATTATTGAGTGGGAGGGAAATAATGTTGTGCCAAGAGGTAGATTTATTTCCTACCTTACAGCCTCAAAGATGATTAGAAAAGGGTGCATCAACCATTTGGTACAGGTTGCGGACACCACTTCAGAGGTGCCTGCTCCCAAATCTGTGCCTGTTGTGAATGAATTTCTTGAAGTATTTCCAGGCGAGCTTCATAGGATTCCACCAGATAGAGAGATCGATTTCGGGATTGATGTATTGCCAGATACTCAACCAATATATTCCACCTTACCGAATGGCACCAGCAAAATTGAGAGAGTTAAAAGAGCAATTGAAAGATCTATTAGAAAAGGGTTTCATACGGCCAAGTGTGTCGTCGTGGGGCGCACCGATTCTTTTTGTCAAAAAGAAAGATGGATCACTTTGGATGTATATTGATTATCGGCATCTCAACAAGGTCACCATCAAAAACAAATACCCATTTCCCCAGATAGATGATTTGTTCGATCAGTTGCAAGGTGCTAGGTTCTTCTCAAAGATTGATTTGCGGTCCGGGTATCACCAGTTAAAAATCAGGGAGCAGGATGTTCCTAAGACTGCCTTCAAAACTCGATATGGGCACTTCGAATTTCTGGTAATGTCTTTTGGGTAACCAACGCCCTAGCAGCTTTTATGGATCTTATGAATCGGGTTTTCAAACCGTTTCTTGACTCCTTTGTGATTGTCTTCATTGAAGACATCCTCGTTTATTCGCGAAGTCAGGAAGATCATGCTACTCACCTCAGGGCAGTTTTGCAGACTCTTCATCAGCACCAGTTGTATGCAAAGTTTTCAAAATGTGAATTTTGGCTAGAATAAGTCGCCTTTTTGGGCCATATTGTTTCCAGGGAAGGGATTCGGGTTGATCCCCAAAAGATTGCAGCGGTAAAGGATTGGCCTAGGCCAACGACCCCGACAGATATTCACAGTTTCTTGGGTTTGGCTGGGTATTATCGGAGGTTTGTGGAGGGATTTTCTACCCTCGCCTCCCCATTGAATAAGCTGACGCAGAAGGTGGTTAAGTTCCAGTGGTCCGATGCTTGTGAAAAGAGTTTTCAGGAATTGAAATTGAGATTGACTATGGCGCCAGTGTTACCCTTGCCAGAAGGTTCGGAAGGGTTTGTGGTGTATTGTAATGCTTCAAGTGTCGGTTTGGGGTGTGTATTGATGCAATGTGGTAAGGTAATAGCATATGCTTCTAGGCAGCTCAAGAATCACGAAAAGAATCACTCGACGCATGATTTGGAGCTCGCGACGGTTGTGTTTGCATTGAAAATCTGGCGGCATTATCTTTATGGGGTCTATGTGGACGTTTTCACAGACCACAAGAGTCTTCAATACTTATTCAAGCAGAAGGAGTTAAACTTAAGGCAGCGGAGGTGGTTAGAGTTGCTCAAGGATTATGATATGAATATTTTGTACCATCCGGGAAAGAAGAATGTGGTAGCCGACGCTCTTAGTCGAAAATCCATGGGTATCTTGGCTCATTTGGAAGTAGGTCAGAGGCCTTTGGCTCTAGAGGTTTATCAGTTGGATAGTCTGAGGGTCCGTCTTTCAACCTCAGACGAAGGGGATGTCGTGGTGTGTAATAGAGCAGAATCTTCACTTGTAACAGAAATCAAGGAAAAGCAATTCAGAGATCCAGCATTGGTACAGTTGAGAGAGGCAAATCTGAATCATAAGATTATAACATTTTCACACGGCAATGATGACGGTGTTTTGCAGTACCAAGGGTGGCTGTGTGTTCCAGACGTGGATGATCTTCGGGAAAGGGTGATGGCAGAGGCTCACAACTCCAGGTATTCAGTACACCCAGGTTCTACGAAGATGTATCATGATCTCAAAGAAATTTATTGGTGGGATGGTATGAAGAGGGGTGTGGCGGACTATGTGGCTAAGTGTTCAAATTGTCAGCAAGTAAAGGTCGAGCATCATAGGCCCGGTGGGTTGACGCAGCTTATGCAAATACCAATGTGGAAATGGGAGATGATCAATATGGACTTTGTGGTGGGGTTACCTTGCACTCCACGTAGGTTCGACTCGATTTGGGTGATAGTGGATCGACTCACGAAGTTGGCACATTTCTTGCCAGTCAAGTCCAGCGATACTGCAGAACAGTATGCTCAGTTGTATATCAAAGAAATAGTCAGGCTCCATGGCACTCCAGTTTTTATTATCTCGGATCGAGGGGCCCAGTTCACAGCTAACTTTTGGAAGAAATTTCAGCAAGGTTTGGGTACTCAGGTGAATCTCAGCACACCATTCCATCCACAAACTGATGGGCAGGCAGAGCGGACCATTCAGACGCTTGAAGATATGTTATGGGCTTGTGTATTAGATTTCAAGGGTAGCTGGGATGATCATTTGCCGCTTATAGAATTTGCTTATAAATAACAGTTTCCATGCTAGTATTCAGATGGCCCCATTTGAGGCATTATATGGAAGGAGGTGTAGGTCTCCGATTGCATGGTTCGAGGTTGGTGAGGCAGAATTGCTAGGACCAGATCTTGTGCACCAAGCTATGGAAAAAGTTAAAGTCATTCAGGAGAGGATGAAAACTGCTCAGAGTCATCAGAAATCCTATGCGGATGTTCATCGTAGAGATTTGGAGTTTCAAGTAGATGATTGGGTATTCTTGAAGGTGTCTTCCATGAAGGGAGTAATGCGGTTTGGGAAGAAAGGAATATTGAGCCCTAGGTATGTCGGGTCGTATCGAATTGCTCAAAGGATAGGACAGGTGGCTTATAGGCTTGAATTTCCCCCTGAAATGTCATTAGTGCACCCGATGTTCCATGTGTCTATGTTGAAGAAAGTGGTTGGAGATCCATCAGCTATCGTTCCAGTTGAGACTATTGAGGTTAATGAAGAATTATCGTATGAAGAGGTTCCGGTTGCTATTCTTGATAGGCAAGTCCGTAGATTGAGGAACAAGGAAATTGCTTCAGTTAAAGTGTTGTGGCGAAGTCAGCAAGATGAGGAAGCCACGTGGGAAGCGGAAAATGAAATAAAAGAAAAATACCCCTATTTGTTTGAATAAGTCTAGTAGTGATCGTGCGAACTGTCATCTCTAAGAAATTATATGTTATGTTCAGTTTTGTGCAAAAGCACCCTATTTTCCCCTAATTACCCTACTATTGTGACTTCTCAACATTTGTGCCGTAAATGTATATGTTGTTGTGATTAGCTGAATTATGTGAAACTCATTGTAATAGTTGAATTATGTGCAAATTTGTGGAGTTGACCGAATTATGTGAGGTTTTGTGGAAGTAATTGAATTATATGTAGCTTGTTGAAATGACTGGATTATGTGCAAGTTGATAGAGTAACTGAACATGTGTGGAATTGGTTAAAATGTGTTTCGGGGGCTCTCTGACAGGTAGATAGGCCTAATTACAAAGGAAACTCTGGTGAAATTTTCAGGAAATATCGGAGTTAGTAAAAAAATTTGGGGGTTGGATTATTTTGTGTTTTTCCTACTCTAGTGATTCCCCGATCCTCATTCGAGGATGAATGATATTAAGTGGGGGAGAATGTAAAAACCCGTAAAATTTTATGGCTAAAAATAATGCCCAAGTAGGTCCCCGTGTTGTTATAACTGTAGAAATTCTTAAAACGGACCCTTTTTGAGTAAAAATTACCCCAGGACTTAAAGGATAAAAATTTCCAAATTTGCGCAGTTCTGCGGTCCACTATGCGATCGCAGATCAGGTATGCGGACCGCATAGTGGTCGCATACCTGGACAGTTTGCTGTCCATTTTGAGGAACGCTATGCGACCAAGAATGTGATCGCATTTCACGAATGTGGTTTGCATAGTTGTCGCATTCTTGCACCTTGACTTTTTCGGAGGGAGTTATGCGACGCACTATGCGATCGCATAACAGGTATGTGGACCGCATAGTGGTCGCATACCTGGGCAGTCTATTTTTCTTTTTGGCCCATTTGAGGGACAATTATGCGACAGGAATGCGAACCGCATAGCAGGAATGACCGCATTTCTACTTCGGGACTGTTAAATTTCTAATTTTATACCCGACCCCCAGTTCATTGAAACACATACCCCTTTCATTTTAAGCTCATTTTATAATAAATTAGAGAGAGGAGAGAGTGGGTTCTAGAGAGAGAGAGTTCCAACTTCATCAAATTTGTTCCTCCATCACTACTCAGTCCTGGAATTGATTAAGTAGAACACTATTTTCTTCACTACAAGAGGTAAGCTTCACTTGTGTGGTTACCCTAATTGCTTTCTAGTTGTGTATTGTTTGATTCTACTTGGAATAAACTTGGTTCATATATGCTAGTACTATTCAATGGTACTAACGTCCCTTTTGTCGGGGGCGTTACATCCGTTATATGGATGTAGGTGGTTCCACAGCAGGTAGCTCAGACTGCCGATAGTGGTGTTTCCCCTTCGTACCTTCAGCAGATCCGGTGAGCCCCATTTCCTCTCGAGGCCGTGTGTAATCTACATCATCCTTTTTGTATATGTTATGTATTTTAAGGTATAGTCGTGGCCTTGTTGCCGGCAAGTATTGTGTAAACCCTTAGTACTCTTAGAGGCTCCGTAGACATGATGTGCGTTGTACATATATGTATTTTGGGCAATAAATATGTTTACTAGTAATCGTGGTCCGAATCGGAATTGTTGTATGTTTTGTGATTATCAAATGTGGAAATGATAAAGGATAATATGAACTCAAGTAGTGGATTCATGCTTAAACTCTAAATTGCTAATTCATGTGGAATAATGTATATTATAAACACGGGGTTATGCGTTGGGTAGGAAAGGCAATCCAGGTCTGCTTGACCGGGATCATCCGGTTAGGCACTGGTCTCGTCCCTCAGTTTTGGGGCGTGACAACCAGATACTCCCTCCCTGGTCATAAGCAATCGAAACTGAAAATCAAGGCCATCTAAAAACCTCCTGGTCCTCTTTCGGCCTGTTGGAACCAACCAGATCGCATGACAAGCCAACTCGGAGAACTGCATCTCGTACTATGTAACAGACATCTCACCCTGGAAAAGCTGCTCAAACTACCTGTGCAGCTCCACTATGCGTAATTCAGGTACAAACTTCTCCATAAAGAGAATGGAGAACTGCTTCCAAGTAATCGGCGCTGCGCCAACCGGTCTACGCCTCTCGTAAGCCCCCCAACAATTAAGTGCAGTTCCAGAGAACTGGAAAGTAGTGAATGAGACCCTACTGTTCTCCAGAATACCTGTGGTCCGAAACATCCTCTTACACTTGTCCAAGAAACCCTGTGCATTCTCCCCCTCAGCACCACTAAATAACGGAGGCTGGAGTCTCCCAAACCTCTCCAATCAGCGCTGCTCGTCCCCTGGCATCACAGGAGCTACATAGTCTTGATCAGCTGTAACCGGTTGGGCTGGATGTGCCCCCCGCGTCTGATGTCCCTGAACAACTTGCTCAGGTGTGCGGGCAGCGGGAGTCTGAGTGCCTCCCCCGGCCTGAGAAGTAGCTACGGTCGTAGTAACTGAAATCACCTGAGCAAGACCCATACACACTGATAGAATCTGGGCCAGAGCCTCCTGAAAGCCTAGAATAACAATAGGCACAGGTGGGGCCTGAGCTTGTCCCACCGGAACATCTACCTCGGGGACTTGGTCCTGAGCGGGGACAACTAGGGGATTTATAGGTGCTGCCCCAGCTGCTGCTCTGGCAATGACTCCGCCCCTACCACAGCCTCTACCGCGGCCTCGGCCCATCGCGACCCGAGCTGGTGACTGTCCCGCCTAACCGGTAGCCCGAGTCCTCACCATCTATGAGAAATGAAATAAAAGATGTTTAGACACTAGAATACACAGAACAGTCGACAAGAATCTAAGAATGTGAAATTTTCCTAAAGGTTCTGCAGCCTATCGAAGATAAATACAGACGTCTCCGTACCGATCTGCAAGACTCTACTAAACCCGCTCATGACTCGTGAGACCTATGTAACCTAGGCTCTGATACCAACTTGTCACGGTCCAATTCTAACCCAGGTCGTGATGGCGCCTATCGTGATACAAGGCAAGCCTATTTCCCAAAATAACGCAACTAATTAAATTTTAAGAATTTAATAAACTGTATCCGATATTTGAATTTCTCATAAACTAAACCAACTCTAGTTATCAATATAGAAAATACGGAAACGAGCCACAAACATCAGGGTGTCTCAAGTCACGAGCGTCTAAATCTATGAACTAAGATATATAATTGTCTAACTATCCAAAAGAAGTAATAGATGATAAAAGGAGTAACATGGTTTGCGGATGCTAGCAGCTACCTTGCAGTCTCCAAAGATAGTCGGCCTGAACTCAACGATCGCCGCGCTCTAACTCACCTGGATTTGCACATAAAGTGCAGGGTGTAGTATGAGTACAACCGACTCAGTAGTAACAGAAATAACTAAGGAACTGAGTAGTAGTGACGAGCTAAGCAAAACAATCCAATTATATCTTTTCACAGTTAAGAATAAACAGGAGTACGCAGGTAACTTCCATAAATCAGCAAATGCTACAAAAAAATTTAACAGGTAAATGCAGCAACAACAAAAGTAAATGAAACCTCACAGAAATGTCACTCCATCACTCAATACTCGGCACTCGACACTCAGCACTCAATACACACACTCAATAGGTACATGCGCTCATTGGGGGTGTACAGACTCTGGAGGAGCTCCCAAATCCCAAGTGCTAAGCACGGACAACTCACGTGCCATAATATCAATCTCAGGATCCGCACGGGCAACTCACGTGTTGCATGGACAACTCACGTGCCATAATATCAATCTCTGGATCTGCACGGATAACTCACGTGTTACACGGACAACTCACGTGCTATGGTATCAATAACTGGATCTGCACGGACGACTCACGTGCTATAATCAAATGTCTCACACCAGGCTATCGGTCTCAGTTAGTCATGTACTTCTCTAGCCTCACAATTCACAACAAATAAGGGAACACAACCCACATCAAGTATCACATCATATCAGCAAAATAATAGAGACTAAGGTAAACATGTACAAGAATTTCTATGACTGAGTGCAAATAATGTGAGCATGAATAAAGCCTAAGCATGATGTCTAATATGAAGGAAGTCAAGTTCAACAAACATGTAAATACATAAACACAGATAATGGCTATTAGGCCTCACAGCATCACGGGACGGACCAAGTCTCAATCCCTCGCGGTGTACACCCACACGCTCATCACCTATCATGGGTATCACCTCCTAACAATCACACGATATCAAATTCCTCGGGTTTATACCCTCAAAGCCAGAGTTAAAACTGTTACTTACCTTAACAGCATAAAATCCTACTCTGGAATGCCCTCTTCCCTCGATTCGGTCTCCAAAAGCTCCGAATCTAACCAAAATATTGAATAACATGTCTTAATTAGTCTAAGTGGATAATTTTCATAATCTCAGGACGAGTCAAAATCAAAGTAAATCCCCGGTCCAATTAATAATAATTGTAGTACACAGTTACATGTCAACCAAATAGCCGAAACAGTGCCACTGTGCCTTATGCCAAAAATATCATCTAACATATTAATCTAATAATTATCACATAATTACCTTTAATCATTGGACGTTTTACCTCTTTAGTTTCCTTCTTAAATATAGTACGAATTCCATGTAGTAGTTTCAGATAATTTTACAAACAGATTTCCAAAAAGACTGTGATGGAGACTTCGTTCAAATTTTCAATTCCATATCTCATCTTTAATTTTGTACTTATTATCATTGTTCATATAATAATTAGGTAATCATTATTCTAAATTGGAGACAACAAAACTTTGTATAATTATAAATCGGTACGGTGTATTATTTTCCTCACATAAACTTATATCTAATTCAATTCCTTAATATGCATAGTCATCACCATAATTGTATAATTATAAATCTCCACATTCATCCCAATTATTAGGTAATCATTATCTCTAAATTTAAAGGAATAGTCCCATAGCAAAGTAGTAATTTCTTCCTCATGGCAGCATATCTCTTTATATTAATATTTTTTTTTAATTAAATTCCAAGTAGTCATTGTCTTATTAATTCTTATCTCCCAATGATTGATATCATCATTACAAATTAAATTATGTGCAAATTACATGATTCTAACTCCCAGCTTCTCTTCTTCGCCGCTTTCGAGTTCCGCTTCTCTTTGTTCTAATTCCTTGTTCTGTTTTTTTTTAATATTTAATTAGTAAGACCTAAATAACTTCTTTTCTTATACCTTAGGTATTTGTACATGGGCCAATAAAGAAAATACATGATGTTCAACCCATTTATTTACCATTATTTATTATCTCGGTTATTTTAATTATCCAACTTAATATGTGTAATAGTTAATTAGGTTCACTAATCATTTAAATAAATTTTAAAACTCTTAAGTTAATCAGTATATGTAAAAAATTTGGTTATTACATTCTCCCCCACTTATCAAGCGTTCGTCCTCGAACGAGTCTAAAACATACATGTAATCATAGCATCTGAAGCAATAGCGTCTGGTCTGGCTGGGAAGGCATAGAAATGGGACTGACCACCCCCTGGTCTACCTCCCCCTCTCGGGCGACCCCTATCTGAATAGGCTCCGCCCTTAACTAACTGAGATCCATCCCTAACTGGCTGAAATCCATCCCTAGCTGGCTGGGCGGGTGGTGGAGGAACTGGTGCTGGTGCTGGTGCCTTCGGACGAGTACTCCACTGTGGAGTCCCACCCAACAGCCTAGGGCAATATCTCATAATGTGACCAAACTCCGGGCACCCAAAACAACCCCTCCTCTGACGAAACTACTGCTCTTGATGCCCAAAAGAACTACCCGGAGATACCTGAGCAGACAGGGCATGATGAGAACCTTGCGCTGGCAGTGCACTGATTGATGACTGACCCTACTGAAACTGAGCCCCCTGAGTAGCACCAATGAATCCACCCTGACCACGAGGCCTCTTGGCCTCCCTCTCAGCCCTCTCCTAACCTCAAACCATCTCAATCTGTCGAGCAATGTTGACAACCTTATCAAAGGTGGCACCAGATACTCTCCCTAGTCATAAGCAATCAAAGCTGAAAACTGAGGCCATCTATAAACCTCATGATCCTCTCTCGGTCTGTGGGAACCAACTAGACCGCATGACAAGGCAACTCGGAGAACCGCATCTCGTACTGTGTAACAGACATCTCACACTGGCAAAGCTTCTCAAACTGCCTGTGCAGCTCCTTTCTACGGGATTCAGGTAAGAACTTCTCCAGAAAGAGAATGGAGAACTGCTGACAAGTAAGGGGCGTTGCGCCAACCAGTCTACGCCTCTCGTAAGCCTCCCACCAATTAAGTGCAGCCCCAGAGAACTGGAAAGTAGTGAATGAGACCCCACTGGTCTCCAGAATACCTACGGTTCGAAGCATCCTCTGACACTTGTCCAAGAAACCCTATGCATCCTCCCCCCTCAGCACCACTATATGATGGAGGTTGGAGTCTCCCAAACCTCTCCAAGATGCGATGCTCGTCCTCTGGCATCACAGGAGCTACATAGTCTTGAGCAGCTGCAACCAGCTGGGCTAGATGTGCCCCCAGCGTCTGATGTCCCTGAACAACCTGCTCAGGCATGCAGGCGGCGGGAGTCTGAGTGCCTCCCCCGGCCTGAGAAGTAGTTGCGGTCGTAGTAACTGAAACCGGCTGAGCAAGACCCGTACACACTGATAAAATCTGGGCCAGGGCCTCCTGAAAGCCTGGAATAACAATAGGCACAGGTGGTGCCCGAGCTGGTCCCGTCGGAACATCTACCTCGGGGACCTGGTCCGGAGCAGAGACAACTGGGGGATCTGTAGGTGCTGCCCCAGCTGCTGCGCTGGCGATGACTCCGCTCCTACCACAGCCTCTATCGCGGCCTCGGCTTCTCGCGGTCCGAGATGGTGACTGTCCCTCCTGACCAGTAGCCCCAGTCCTCACCATCTGTGAGAGAATGAAATAACAGATGTTTAGTTACTAGAATACACAGAACGCATGACAAGAATCCAAGAATTTGAAATTTTCCTAAAGGTTCTGCAGCCTCTCGAAGATAAATACAGACGTCTCCGTACCGATCCGCAAGACTCTACTAAACCCGCTCATGACTCGTGATACCTATGTAACCTAGGCTCTGATACCAACTTGTCACGACTCAATTCTAACTCAGGTCGTGATGACGCCTAACGTGATACAAGGCAAGCCTATTTCCTAAAATAACGCAACTAATTAAATTTTACGAATTTAATAAAACGTATCCAATATTTGAATTTCTCATAAACTAAACCAACTCTAGTTATCAATACAGAAAATACAGAAATGAGCCTCAAACATCAGGGTGTCACGAGCGTCTAAATCTATGAACTAAGATATATAACTGTCTAACTGTCCAAAAGAAGAAATAGATGATAAAAGGAGTAACATGGTACTGCGGATGCTAGCAGCTACCTTGCAGTCCCCAAAGATAGCCGGCCTGAACTCAACGATCGCCGCGCTCTAACTCACCTGGATACATAAAGTGCAGGGTGTAGTATGAGTACAACCGACTTAGTAGCTATAGAAATAACTAAGGAACTGAGTAGTAGTGACGAGCTAAGCAAAACAATCCAATTATTTCTTTTCACAGTTAAGAATAAACAGGAGTACGCAGGTAACTTCCATAAATCAGCAAATGCTACAAAGAAATTTAACAGTTAAATGCAGCAACAGCAAAAGTAAATGAAACCTCACAGCAATGTCACTCAATACTCGGCACTCGGTACTCGGCAATCGGCACCCAGCACTCAATACAGATACTCAATAGGTACCTGCGCTCACTGGGGGTGTACAGACTCCGAAGGGGCTCCCAAAGCCCAAGCGCTAAGCACGGACAACTCACGTGCCATAATAGCAATCTCAGGATCCGCACGGACAACTCACGTGCCATAATATCAATCTCTAGATCCGCACGAACAACTCACGTACTATGGTATCGATACCTGGATCTGCACGGACGACTCATGTGTTATATTCAAATGTCTCACAACAATCCCTCGATCTAAAATAATGTGAGCATGAATAAAGCCTAAGCAAGATCTCTAACGTGAAGGCAATCAAGTTCAACAAACATGTAAATACATAAACACAGATAATGGCTATTAGGCCTCACAACCTCACAGGACGGATCAAGTCTCAATCCCTCGCGGTGTACACCCACACGCCCGTCACCTAACGTGGGTATTGTTTTCCTTGAACACACAAACCTATATCTAATTCAATTCCTTAATATGCATAGTCATCACTGTGAGCATGTGAGTTTTACTCACTATATCGTCCTATAAAAATCTCAATAAATCAATTGATTTTATTATATTTTGTTGATTTTCAGTGATTAATTGTGAAAGATTTGTATTTTTTTTTGGCATATACATAATTCATCTTTTTAAATTTGTTCAAAATTGCATCACTATTATCAAAGAATTATAAAGTTATAATTAACTGAATAATAGGTGAGTGATGGTTATTTAATGTAATGTAGTGTTAATAACTAATTACTAAAACTAATCATTTTATTCATTAAATTATAGATTAATTAGGAATATAAAATTGGTCGTTTTATTCTTGATTAATCTGTAAATAGATGAAAAGTAAGTTCTAAATTAGTTACTATATTTTTTGGATTAAATTACATTATAACTTAATTAGATTAATTAGTTTAATTAGTCAAGGAAGTCAAAAATCGGACCTGGGCCAAGAAATACCCAGGCCCAATCCCTATACACTCAACCCACCCAGCCCAATAAATCCCTCAATCCGGCTTGACCCCCACTTAGTCCAAACGACACTGTTTAATAGGTGTCAATCTCAGCCGTTGATCTTTCCAGATCCAATGGCTGAGAAGTATCTGATCCCTAAACTATATATATGTCCAAACCACACCCCCACCCCCTCATTTCACCAAAGCCTCACACCATCACCACCACCCTCCCTGTCCGTCTCTCTCTCATCTCTCTAAACCACAAACCCTAGCCGCCACCCTCCGCCCACCGAAAATCGCCTCCAGCGGCGGAGCTTCTCTAAAGACGACCAAAACTTCACCAGGTGACCCCTACAGTCTCCTCAATCCCGTCGTAACATTTATTTTCACAAAAAATCGCCGTGTTATGAGTAATTTCAGATCTGAAACTAGAGGAACTCTAAATCTTGCTAATGGCAACTCCAAGCTGCTCTCATGTGAGTGAGGGCCACTTTTGAAGGTCGCCAGGGTCCGGCCAAACTCCGGCAAGTCACCGTAGTATCCCCCTTTTCCTTTGTATATGTTTCTTTCCTGATTATTACATGAACATGCCTAATCATTGTTGTATTATTGCATCCATGTTTAGATTAGCTTCTTCCTTCTTTTTTTCTCTCTTTTTCTTCTTCTTTTATTGTGTCCCAGATCTCTCATGTTTGTTTACGTGCTCTTTTTCCTTGATTAATCCAAAAACCTGAATGTATTTCATGCTTAATTTGTTAGTAACTAACCTAGGTTTTTGTCACTGATTTCATATGTATGCTCATTTCTTTTTCCTTGATCCGTTTAGTTAATTGATTCTGTCTATGTGCTTGATTAGGTAGCCGAATAATTTGTTTTAGATTTAAGATTCAAATATGTCCATGACAGTCATATATTTGTTCTTGGTCAGATTCCTTTTGAATATCATGACTGATAAGCTGCTTTCTTATGAGTTTGTTTGGCTATGAATTCGTTTGATCAATTAGTTCGTTTTGATATGCATATAGATTGTCTAGAGTTCTTTGATAGTTAGTTTTCCCTAACCCATTGTTTCATTAATAAAACTTTGATCCTAATAGGTTAAATTACTCCGAAGCTTGGGTCATTAATTAGGTGAAAGTTAATCTCTAGTTTAATGCTAGGCAACTACAATGTTTAGTTGCCTAATAGCCTATTTGAGTAATTAGGTTGATATTTAAACCAATAAAGGTGACTAAATTCTTAGATTGCCTAAGTTGATAGTAATTAGTTAAGTCTAATCGAACTGAAATGGGCCAATTAACCTAATTACTAATTAAGATAATCAATTAGGGTTAACCAAAGTAATTTGTAAAATCAATTAACCTAAGTCTTAGGACTTTGAACTAATTAATATAATTCAATCAATGACTAATCAACTCTAGGCACTTAATCAATTAACCTTCAACTAGTTTGACTCAACTATTAGTTAAGAATAACTAATGGCTAAACTAATTACATAACTAGGGTTAACTAACCAAACTTTAAATAATAACCCAAGTGAGTATAACCTTGATTACCTAATGGTAAATTCAGGGACTCCAAGGGGTACAATAGGTATGTAGACTTAGGAAATCAAAATTTTAAGGGTAAAAAGGTCTTTTAATAGGTAAGAATGTTCTAGAATAGGGGCAGTTGTCCCAAAGATAGGGTTGACAGTTGCCCTATGTACTATTTTGGTAATATTTTTCAGTATTGGATAAGGAATATTCAAAAGAATATCCCATTCCCAAATATCTTATAAATAGACCCTCTTTTTAGAGGTGAAGAGGTTAGAATTTTACACTTTTGAGCTGCTGGGATACAGAATCCTTCCCATTTTTCAGAAATAATGTCTCTACTTAAAAGGTTTTGAAAAGAAGAGTCCTATTAAAAAAAAATTGATTTCCTTTTAAAAAACAAGTTCATAAGTAGATGGCCTAGTTCAGTTGCTATCTTCCCTTTTGCTGAATTTTAGTTTTCTGGAAGTTCTTCCTTCAAACATTCACACTCAAGATTTCTGGGTTATTCTTGCTGGACTGGTTGGTTTTCTTTGGGTTTTTCTGTTTGCTGTTGCTGATCTCCATTCCTATTTTGTTGTTTATTGTTCATACTTGACCTTTATTTGGTCAAGTTTCTTGTTGGATTTTCTTTCTCTTTAAAGGCATGTAACCGTGAACTTTATACAAAATTATTGAATTCAGACTTTATTTTAAACTTATTGGTTCATGTTGTATTTTCTTCAAGAATATGTGAATCTTCTTCTTCCCCTTTCTTAATTTAGAAATTGAAGTAAGATTATCATTATCTAAATATATGCATGCAACTCTTGGAATCTACTTGGTAGTGTCCTAAACTTCTGTTAACAAGCTTAATGTTTGATAGCTAGGTGGTAATTTCATATGTGTTTAGTATGTTAGAAAGATAAATGGCACTAGGGTAGATGAATCTGACCTTCCAATGGTCAAACTCAACCCATAATAGTGCACAAAACAGTAGTGTAGATGGCTGAAATTCACCCGTTAAAGGGTATACAACATGTAGTCAAAAGGGCTATAGAGTAAAGAATCTGAACCCTTATATGGTTTGATTCAGTCTCTAAAAAGCCAAGAATAGTCAAAATGTTCAAAGGAATGCTATTTGAAGTATTGGTATGGTTGTTAGAAATGTCAAGTAAGTTTGTATCTCTAGGTTTGAATCAGACTCTCCTTCATAGTCAGATTCAATCTAAGAAAAATACATAAAACCTGTTGCCTTTCTTCCTGTTGAACCTGTGATCACTTATCAAAATCTGGTTGTCCCTCTATGTGTGATTACAACAGCAGAATTATCTGTTAGAGGCTTCTGTGATTAATTCCATATCCTTGAAGTCATAATAGAGTCATTTAGCTAGCATTAAAGGGGTAGTGAATCTGACCTTTTATAATGGTCAAATTCACCCCGTATTTTAGATGCTTAGAGAGTAGTTTATCACCCTTCAAGGGTACAGAAGTGAGGCCATCAACAAAGGCTCTAGAGTATGGAATCTGAACCTCCCAAATGGTTAGGTTTTCTCTTTCGACATGCCTAAATGATCAAGTTAAGGAATTAATAGGACTAAAGGTCCCAAGTACAAAAATGACAAGTCCAGAGGTGAATTGATCCTTTTATGATCATATTCACCCTGAGAAAGTGTATAAACAATTCTGCCAGGTAATATGGTTTGAGCACAAGCATTATCAGAATTAAAATTGACCTTCCCATGGTCAGTTTGGTTCTGGTAGTTGCATAACACTCAAACAAATGGGGTGTTTTACAGATTCCAAAGAGAAGACTCAAACGTAAGGCTTCAAGAGAGATTCGAGTCAGCAAATTAGTTAGAATTTTATTTTTAGTTTCTTTCATTCTGGAAAGTTTATAGTGGCGGTCAAGTTATAACCCTCTCCCTGTATTTCTTGTGCTTTCATCGTAATGTAATTTAAAGACTTGACTGTACGCTTAATTTCAATTTTTATTCATGTTCCTAAATTTCGAATTTACATTTTTCTGTCTGCAAATGATATTAAGAACGTATGTAAAAACTGCATAAACACCCCGTTTGGATTTTTTTTTACTGAAAAAAATATTTATTTCAAATTCAATAGAGTTTCAACATAGATAGAATCAGTAGATCACCTTCAGTTTACCTTGCGTCTCGTAAATCTGCGAGAATCAACGTATACATACATGCGAACATCAATTCCTTGGAAGCATGAGATTAGTTTGTTTAGAATTGATAAGGATTATTGTTTCTAAATTAATAAAGACCGCCTGTGGTATGATCTTTGTTAGAAATCAAAAAAAATTCTGGCAGAACTAGAGTGATTTCATCTTGCCCATCCATATCAGAATTAATAAGTAACATATTTGGACATCTGAATTTCTTAAGTGTACACATCTGAACGAATGTGGGACGTCCTGATTCCCATACTTGCCATCGTTGGTTAAAAAACAAAAACTCTGTCCAGAAATAGCCAAGCATAGGGTGGCTTAAAGTGATTAATTAGGGAAAAATATGGCCATAGCCCAAAAATTATTTCCTTTTAGGCTAATGAATTCCTCTCTTTCTTTAGATAACCCCCTCTAGATAAAATCAGGCCCTTTAGATTGAAATTTGATAAAGAACTGAATATTATTCCAAGCTACAATAAGCTACACTCGGGAGTGGCAACTCATGCCCCCGACCCTCAATTCTAAATAACTAAAAATGCACCTAGCTATCACGGGTGAATTTCATGTGAGGTTTTGCCCTGTGCTAAAAAACAACAAGTGCACACAAATCGTAACTTGTCCAAGATAAACCCATAAATGTCCTAATCAATCTTAAAACTAAAACGCTCTTGCAAAAAATAGAAAACTCAAACATCGCCACAAATGGGCATTATAAAACCGTCACGACCATAGTCTTGACTACGTAATCTACACACGGGTGCGACAACTCATGTCCCCGTCTTCAACTTCAAACTATAATAAAAATCACACGTTGTAATTGCGGGTGCATTTCATGTGGCGTAGTTATAACATGTACCAAAAACAAATAAGTGCACGATGTCGTGACTTATTTCAAGATAAATCCATAAATATTGAAAGCGGATTTTAAAAAGTAAAAAAAGCCTAAATGCACAATAGGCTAAAACACGTAAAACAATCAGATAATATAGGCCAAATATTAATAGTTAAGCGACCGTGCTAGAACCACGGAACTCGGGAATGCCTAACACCTTCTCCGGGGTTAACAGAATTCCTTACTCGGATTTCTGGTCGCAGACAAATTAAAACAGAGTCAAAATTTCCTCGATTTGGGATTTTTTTTAAAATAACACGGTGTCCCGGAGCATCGTAAAAAATCCGGGTGGCGACTCTGAAATAAATAATAAGTCCCAAAACCGAATAATGTCACTTTAATTGGAAAAACTCCCTTATTTACCCTTCATTAATCCGGGGGTAGTGAAAAAGGAGGTGTGACAGCTCTGGCGACTCTGCTAGGGAAAAGAGAACCCAGAATCTCTGGTTCAGGGTTCAAGAGTTCGAGCTTAGAATAACTGTTGTATTTGGCTTTATTATCTGATTTTACATATTTGAACCTAATGTGCTAAATGCTACTTTTATCGCGTTGATATTATCTGAACTGTATATAAAATTTTGTTGAAACCCTCTTCTCTCTGAGTCTTCTAAATCATCTGGGAAGTGTGTACTTCGTGTGACTTCTTTTCTGTTAGAGTCATATCCAATTTTAGAACGAGGTATGGATAAGTTGCAAAGGGCGAAGCTTCTGTATTCCCGGTACGCTGCCCCGACCTCGGCTCGAGCTGTCCGCTCGGGTAAGCCTGGTCTAGAACAAAACCCCAGGTTTAAACCTAGAATAACAAAACCTCATGCCGGATCCCTAGTAGGAACGCTTATTTGCATCATGTGCATTTGACTTAGGGGACTCAACACAGGGGTTGGGTCCGTCTAGGACAGGTGTACCCGAAATAAAAGACTACCCTGATGCATTTTATTTGCTACATATGCATTTATTTGTCACAGCTTGTGTATCGACCGGCTAAACCAAAATGAGCAGAAAAACCAAGAGTGAGGTAGAATAGAGAATTTACCCTATTTTGGAAAATCCTCGTGTTTATCCCGAAACGCTGCCAAAATTTCTAAAAAATAAAATATACATACATAAAACAAAATGAGTGGGTGTATGTTTTTAGTTAATCAAGATTTTTTCCCGAACTACGCTTTGTGATTCTCACTGGTGTGAGATACGTAGGCAGCCCTCATCGGGTCCAACTCCATTTTTCAAAATCAAACAAATATAGCCTTAAATAAAATTATGTGACGCCATTATAGCCTAATCGCCCAAGTGGGGCACCGGAAGGCCATTTTGCAAGAATGGCCACCTGTGTTTTGTCTTTAAATTTCGACCCAATTCACGAACACGGATTTAAAAGGCCGTATTCGCAAAGGTGGTCCATTTTCTTTAAACCCTTTGCCCAAAATGACACTTTCCGAAAACATTTCTGTGGTCTTAATAAAAATAAAAATAAAAGAACGAATGTGCAGGATGAAAACAGTTGAAAACATCCCCATCAAAGCAGTCGAGGAAATCCCTCTGGGACTCCATATGTGGTGGAGTAACTTGGGGGAGACCAGTAGAAAGTCTGTAATAAAAGCTTTAGGGGGACTTACTGGCCTTTTAAAGATCAAGCCGAGGTTGGACATCGTCGAGGCTCTAGTACCGTTCTGGGATCCCGCCCACAATGTATTCCACTTTTCGGACTTTGAATTAACACCCACGCTGGAGGAAATAGCGGGGTATGCTGGTCTCAATGACAAACTCAGAAGTCGGTACCCAGTGGCACCCAGGGCGGTGACTCCCCACAAGTTTTTGGATCTGTTGAACATTAGCCGGGACGTCCAAGACCCACATTTGTCCGAAGGCTTCTGCACTTTCTACTTTCTTTACAGACGTTATGGAGATCCCCAGGGTTACGAGGCTAACAACACTGGTCTAACTCACAAAGATCAGGCTAAATGGGAAGCCCGCCGGGGGCTAGCTTTTGTGGTAGCATTCTTGGGCACCTTGATATGCCCAAGAAGCGACGGATGCATAGACATCGGACTTGTGGGAATGGCAGACTTCATGATGAAAAAGTCCAATGGCACACTGATACCGATGGTCTTAGCCGAGATTTACCGTGCTGTGACAGTTTGCCAGTCAGGGGGAAAATTCTTCGAGGGGTGCAACCTGCTCCTACAAATCTGGTTGATCGAACACCTCTGTCACTGCCCGGGCTACATGAACTACGGCTTAACCGGTTTGAACTGCATCGAGGAACATGGTACTCGGGTAAAAGGCCACCAATTCCCTGAAGGCACAGAATCCTGGCACTCATACTTGAGCTCACTGACTGCCAACCAAATCGAGTGGACGTTCGGATGGCTCCCTCTCAACGAGGTTATCAATATGTCTGCTGAGGTTTGCTATCTCCTGTTAATGGGCCTGCGAAGCATTCAGCCATATGCTCCGCACCGGGTCCTACGCCAGTTGGGGAGGCAACAGGGTGTTCCCCATGACGAGGATTTAAGCCAACAAGCCATTGAATTATGCCCAAGAGCTGCATTTCCTGAAGGCAGAGTCCGTCAAATTTGGAATGAGTGCAGGTTTTTAGAACCTCAAACTCGTGTGAGAGACTTATCCAAAGGAGAAGTGGAACCCGCCTACACCTCTCGGTACGGTGTAAGAGGCAGGGAGCATCAAGAGCAAGAACGACCCGCAAAGAGACCCCGTGTACAACAATTCGTCGAGCAAACTCAAGAGCATTGGGCTTGGTTAGAAAAGAGAACAGCTACCGAGCCACCATAAGCAAATTGGAGGCCCAGGTCAGGGAAATCAAGTTCGAAAACATTCTACAAACTTTCTCAATCGAAGGAGAGAAAAATAGATTAGCCCAAGAAAATGAATCCCTCTGGGCCCAGATAAAGGAACTGAAAACAACTGCTGAGAACTCAGAGAGAAGCAGGACCGCTGAAAGGCTTATCAACAGCCTGAGGCATAAAGTATGTAGCTATGGGAATGAGTTAGACAAAGCCGAAGAAGAACTGGTCGAAGTTCGGGCAAGACTAACAAGGAGTGTGGAAGAAAGAACAGAATTTGTTCAAAGACTAAAAAGGAAATATGACCAGGAAGTCGTGGGCTTGAAAGAAAAATTGGTCGCCGTCGAGAACGAGATGGCCAAACAGGCGAAAAGGTTTAAAACAGAGATGGAACAGTGTTATTACATGATGGCTCGGTTAGAAAAAGAGTTGCAACAATGGCAAGAACAGAGTCACAAGGATTTCCAAACTTTAGAAGCAAGATCCCAACAAATCGGGTGCTTGCTTCAAAAGAAAGGTATTATCAGGCGAAGGGTCCAAGAGATAGCTGACTACATCGTCACCAAATGTCAGGAATGC
>ML398692.1:63619-74655 GCA_005239525.1 Nicotiana knightiana | reverse complement strand
AAAAAGTGAGCCATGCCTGAAGTACTTTTCCTGTCAACCAAGAAACCTGCATAATCAGCATCATCATATCATACAAGGTCAAAATTACTACCTTTAGGATACCAAAGGCACAGATCAATGGATCCCTTCAGATATCTTAAAATTCTTTTTACTGTAATGAGGTGGGACTCCTTTGGATTGGCTTGAAACCTAGCACATATTCCCACACTGAACACAATATCAGGTCTACTTGCAGTAAGATAGAGTAGAGACCAAATCATCCCTTTGTATGTCTTCTGATCAACGGATGAACCAGGTTCATCCACATCCAATTTTGTAGATGTGGCTATTGGGGTATCTATCTCCTTTGAATCCTCCATTTTGAATTTCTTGAGGAGTTCTTTCACATACTTCTGTTGATGTATCATTGTGCCATGTGGAGTTTGTTTGATTTGCAAACCTAAGAAGAAGGTTAGCTCACCCATCATACTCATTTCAAACTCACTCCCCATTAATGTAGAAAATTCCTTGCTAAGCTTTTTATTAGTTTCCCCAAATATGATATCATCAACATTATTTGCACAATCAGAAGATATTTTCCCTTTTCCTTTAGGAACAAAGTACTGTCTATCTTGCCTCGTTTGTACCCATGTTCCAGCAAGAATTTTGACAATCTCTCGTACCAAGCTCTAGGCGCTTGCTTGAGACCATAGAGAGCCTTGTCAAGTTTATATACATGATCTGGTGACTCTTTGCTTTCAAAACCAGGAGGCTGTTTTACAAATACATCTTCCTTCAAATAGCCATTAAGAAAGGCACTCTTTACATCCATCTGATGAAGAGTGAATTCCATGTGTGCAGCAAATGCTATAAGAAGTCTGATTGCCTCCAATCTTGCCACAGGAGCAAAGGTCTCATCATAGTAAATTCCCTCTTCTTGGTTGTATCCTTGAACAACCAGTCTAGCCTTATTTCTTGTAACAGTTCCATCCTCATCGAGCTTGTTCCTGAAGACCCACTTGGTGCCAATTACTGATCTGTCTAGTGGCCTGGGTACCAAGTGCCATACTTGACTCCTCTCAAATTGATTCAGCTCTTCTTGCATGGCTGTTACCCAATCAGCATCTTGCAGGGCTTCAGCAATGTTCTTTGGTTCAATCAAGGATAGAAATGCATCAAACACACACATATTTTTCAAGGAGGATCTAGTTTTGATTCCAGATCTCAAGTCTGTTATGATGTTCTCAAGAGGGTGAGAACTTTGATATCTGTGTGGTTTGAGTACCAGTTGTTCACTTATGTATTGTTCCATGTTGTCTTGTAGTTGTGAAACGGGATCATGGCCAGTATTTTCATGTAGAATTCCCCCTGTCGAGTTGCGTGGGGTTGTTGAACTTGGTCCATCACCTGTTCCATCTGCCATAGGTGCTTCAGTGTGGTCATTGCTCCTCACCAGTCCATGCTCCTCATCTTCTGGTTCCTGTCTCTCAGATAAAGTGTTAGTTTCATCAAAGACAACATGTACACTTTCTTCTACACACATAGTTCTTTTATTGTATATTTTATAAGCTTTGCTATGTGTTGAATATCCCAAGAACACTCCCTCATCACTTCTGGGATCAAATTTTCCTAGAGAATCTTTGCCATTATTATGCACATAACACTTGCATCCAAAAGCCCTAAGATGGGATATGTTGGGCTTTCTCCCTTTAAGTAATTCATAGGGAGTTTTCTCTACCAGAGGTCTGGTCATGCATCTATTAATAATGTAGCATGCAGTGTTAATTACTTCTGCCCAGAAACTGTGAGGTAGTTTGCTTGATAGAAGCATGGTTCTTGCCATGTCTTCAAGAGTTCTGTTTTTCCTTTCAACAACCCCATTTTGCTGTAGGGTTCTAGGAGCATAAAAATTGTGATTGCCACCATGTTCATCACAGAACTCACCAAACTTGGTATTCTCAAATTCAGTACCATGCCAGTTGATGTCCCAATTGATTTTGAGCTTTCTTAACAAATGAGGTGAACATATCAAATGTTTCATCCTTAGATGACAGGAATAAGGTCCAAGTGAACCTTGAAAAATATATCTTACCACCTCTACTTAAACTTCTCATAGGACCACATAGATCTATATGAACAAGTTCCAACGTCCTGGTGGTACTGACCATTTTCTTACTTTTGAAATAGGACCTTACCTGCTTCCCCCTGGCACATGCCTCACAAACTTTGTCTTCCTTGAACTTAATGTTAGGAAGTCCTACCACTAAGTCCTTAGAGACTAGTTTGTTAAGCTGAGTTAGACTTGCATGACCAAGTCGTTTGTGCCACAGGAGGGGATCACTATCCAACACACTTAGACAAGTGAGTTCATTTTCAGACAGTGTGGACAAATATATGACATAGATGTTATTCATTCTTTTTCCCTTCAAAACAATCTTGTCAACNCAAAGGAGACATTTCCTCTTTTGAGACTTTCAAGTGAAAGGAAATGTTCCATGTTCCCAGTCATATGCTTTGAGCAGCCACTATCCAAGTACCAAATCTGGCTGGCTCCTCTCACTTGAACCTACAAAAGGAATCAAAGGTTAGTTTTAAGAACCCAAACTAGTTTGGGTCCTTTTCTATGAGAGAATGGATGAATCAAATTTTTCCTGGCCCAATTTGGCAGCCGGTATTTCCCTTTTACAAAACTCTCATTTTTTCGACTGGCCTTCTCTTTTGCAGTACACTCATATTTGTAGTGTCCAGTCTTACCACAATGGGTGCAGATTTTATTCTCAGGAAGAGTGAGATACTTGTTTCTGGGATCCCACTTGGGCAATTGACTTCTAAAGCCAATCTCTCTCCTATTGCTACTGTGATTCTCTTGAAGCCATATCAGGGCGTCAGAGGATTTATTCCATTTACAGGTTCGATCTAATTCATGTTTGACTTTGCCAAGATCTTATTTAAGAGATCTTATCTGCTCATCCTTGGCATAGATTTTATCTTTCAGTTTACCTAAGTCTTCTTATAACACAACATGTGTCACGACCCCAAATCCTAACCAGTTGTGATGGTGCCTATCGTGGAACTAGGCTAGCCGACCGTCACATTACTACGATTTTGTTCAATTTTAAAAGTTCACAGTATAATAATAGCAAGCAACCATAATACCCAATAATATAATCAAGTCTTTAGCGTCCCCATAATATTCTAAACAACCTCCCAAGAACTGGAGTCAATAGTCATGAGCATCTAAGAACATATAAATCTAACTCTGCTAAAACTATAATATATGTCTCTGAATCAAGTACTAAAACTAAATAAGGAAGGGAAATGAAGAAGTTGTGGACGCTGGACAGCTACCTCGAAATTCCGTAACAGCCGCTAACGAACAAGAACAACTACTGCTCCAGACCGTCACCTGAATATGTGCACAGAGGCACATGGAGTTTTTATGAGTACACCAACTCAGTAGTAATAAAAATAAATCACAGTCTGAGAATTATAAAACACACAGTACACATACACAATTTCACAAAACCAGTAAAACACCAAGTCACCATGTAGTATTCATCAAATAAGTAAGTACGAAATCAGTTTCCAGAAATCCTTTGAAACAAGTTTAATATTAGTGTATCTCAGTAAAAGCCAGTTTTAAAATGAAGTAAATCATATTTCAAAAACTTAGTAAAAAATCTTCATAAAACTGCCCCTCGGGCCAAAATCATTTATCGTAACCATTGCCCATCAGGCATCCTCACTATCACTCAATATCAGCCCATCAGGCATCCTCACAGTCACTCAGTATCAGCCCATCAGGCATCCTCACAGTCACTCAGTATTAGCCCATTAGACATCCTCACAATCACTGAGCATAAGTCCCGCGGGCATCACTCATTAGGTACCTGCGCTCACTGGGGATGTGTACAGACTCCGGAGGGGCTCCTACAGCCCAAGCACTATAACAAGCCACATCATGGCATAAATCACTCACAATATAGGCCCGCAACCTCACTCATATCATAGCATCCTCACAATATAGGCCCGCAGACTCACTCAATCAAACACTCTCAATTTGCCCTTCAGTCCATAAACATACCGGGTTCTCGACCCAAAACAGTGTTTTATTTTTCAATAAATAGTATCAAAATACTCTGAGTGTCAAAATAATTTATCAGGAAAAGACTGAGTGGAAAATCATAACATATCAGTGAGAAAAATATAGTAAACACAACCCCCAAGAGGAAAACAGATCGGCACTAGGCCTCAAACACGGCTTACAGCCCAAATCATATCATAATAAAATAATGCTAATTAAGCATAGGCTTAAAAGTCAGTTTAGCAACTCAATAGTCGCCTAAATAAGGAAGATATTTCCAAAGTTCCAATCTTCTCATTTCAAAACCCGTGAAAGGGTGCATAGTCCGGGGTTTCATACCCTCCAGACAGGATTTAAAAACATTACTTACCTCAAAACTAGCCCGGAACTATTCTGCAACACGCTTGCCCCTCGTATCAACTTTCGAAGGCTCCAAATCTACCAAGTTCAGATTTTTATCATCAATTTATGCTTAAGGAATAAATTCCAATCGAAAATTATCAAATTTAGCTCAAAAACCCGAATCCGGTCAAAACCCGACCCCGACCCCTAGGCCAGCATCCCTAAACTCAGAATTTTTATACAAATGTGTTCTTCGTCCTCTCACGACTCTGTACATATAAAGAACACAAAAATCAGAGTTCGTTTGACCCCTCAAATCGACCCTTAAAGGTCTCATAATCTCAAGCCCAAAAATCCAATTTTTCTACTGATATTCCATGAATTTACACAGGTTTTATGTTCCATAATCATCCATGATCGAGTTTTAATAATCAAAACACTTACCTCTATGAAGAACAAGGATTACCCTCTTCAAAATTCGTCCCCAAAGCTCTTTTCCGTACAACAATGGTGTAAAATAAGATTTAAGTCGCGAAAGGGTTTATTTAAATATGCCCATTGATTTCTTCACCGCGATCGCGAACTCCCTATCGCGATCGCGGAGCACCACTCTTCAACCCCATGCGATCGTAGCTACCCTCACACGATCGTGAAGACCAATTAACCTCGCCCCACGCTCCTGCCTTAACCCTACACGATCGCGATCCCCTCACGCGATTGCGATGACTGCATTGCTCGACCTCTGCGATCGCGAGCCCATTTATGCGATCGCAAAGTGTAAATCCTACCCCCTATCGAAATGCTCTATGCGATCTCGACTCCCTTCACGCGATCTCAAAGAGTAAAAATCTGTTGCACTGACACCAGAAAAACCATCAATTGTTCTAAGTTCAAAAATGCCCGTTAACCACCCGAAATCACTCCCGAGCCCCTCGGGACCCAACCAAATATACCGACATATACCATAACATCATTCAAACTTATTTTCACACTTAAAACACCAAAACTAACATCAAAACACCAAATTTACATCGAATTCAAGCCTAAGAACTTTGATATTTCTAAAATCCACCAATGATGCCGAAAATATCCAAACAACTCCGATTGACTTGAAATTTTGCAGACACATCCAAAATGACATTAAGAACCTGCTCCAACTGTTGGAATTCCATTCCGACCCCGATAGCCTATTTCCCACTGCTGTCCGGAAATCACCAAAAACTAACTTTCGCCAATTCAAGCCTAATTCTACACCGGATGTCCCAAAATTATTCTGAACACACTCCTAAGTCCCAAATCACCTAACGAAGCTATTCGAACCATAAAATCTACGTTCCGAGGTTGTTTGCCAATAAGTCAACTCTTAGTTGACTTTTTCTCATTTTAAGGTTATTCTTAAGGACTAAGTGACTGAATTCTCATATAACCATTCCCATTTCAAGCCTATCAACTCTAACACATCAATAATAGAATAACCAATCTATAACAAGTCAATAACAGTAATTTTTAATGCAAGTTCTACGTAACAACCGACCGGGCCGTTACAGCATGAGATTGATCAACTACCTTTTACTGGATCCTAATCTTAACTTTAAGTTTTCAGATTTTAGCTCTAGAATCTCAGTTTCGAGTGGATGAACCTGGTTCATCAAGATAGTGTTTTTCTTTTCAGATTCACTGACCCTTATTTCCAGGTTTATGCATTTTGCTTTTAGAATTGCACACTCCTTAGATAGTTGATCATTCTCTTTGGTTGTTTCCTCAGAATCATCTATGAAGTCAAGTAGCAACTCAGAGAGTTTCTCCTTAGATAAAAACTTTATTTTAGTTTTAAGTTGTGATATACTTACCTCTGGTTCTTCATAAGTCTCCTCATCAGATTCTCCAATTGCCATGAGAGCCTGATCTTCTTTCTCATCATCTTCTGATTCTTCATCTGAAATTTCCCCTCAAGCATCAACCATAGCCTTTGTTGTGTTTGTCTTGGGTTGAACCTGTTCCTTCCTCTTGTTCCTTCTCTCATATCTTTCTTTTTTTCACTCTACTTCCCACTGAGGACAATTTTTAATGAGATGGTCAGTCTTACCACATTTATAACATCCCTCATTAGCTAACCTTTCTGGTGCGTTTGCCTTGTTGAAGTTTCCTCCCCTGGAGATGCCCTTCTTCCTCATGAGAAAGTTTCTAAATTCTTTGGTTATCATGGCCATCTCATCCTCCTCCAGATCAGCTCCCTCAGTTCCAGACTTCTCTCTTTCTTTGGGGCATCCATCTTCATGGGTTTCCTTCTGAGTTCATAAGCAATGAGGTTTCCAATCAACTCATCTATTCTAAGGGTTGCCATATTTTTGGATTCCTAAATAGCAGTGATATTGCTTTCCCAGGAGATAGGCAGAACCCTTGTCAAGATACTCTCTACCTTGTCTTCTTCAAGTATGATTCTTCCAAGAGACTTGAGTTCATTTGTCAAGGTTGTGAACCTTGTGTACATTTCCTGAATTGTCTCTCCTTCTTTCATAGTGAAGTTTTCGTACTGAGAGTATGGTAGTGTACCTCTAGACCTCTTCACTTGAGCTGTTCCTTCATGGGCTACTTGTAGAGTATCCCAGATTTTCTTGGCAGTGGTGCAATATTGGATTCTACTGTATTCATCTGGTCCTAATCCACACACTAGCCACTTATTTTCTTTGGCATTCTTCTCCCATTTCTTCAGATCTTCAGTTGTGCAGTCAGCCCTAGTCTTTGGTACATCTACACCTTCAGCAGTTTTCTTCATTATTGCAAGTGGTCCATCAGTGACTATGTCCCAGAGTTCATAGTCCTCTTTAATAAGGTTGTCCTTCATTCTATTCTTCCACCAAGAAAAGTACTGGCCATTGAAGAGTGGTGANCAGTTGATTGACCTTCCCAGTTCCCAGGTGGTGCACTCATCTTGATCTTTTCCAAGGTGTTATCCTTTTCAAGGATAACTTGCTCTGATACCAATTGATGTTTTAGACGTCAATACTACACAATATTATAAGTTAATTGTGTAGTACCCAATTTTCGAGTGCTGTCTAATAAGAAGAACCTGGTTCTTCTTGGTGTACTACTTTACTACTATTTGCGGAATAATAAAGCAGTAAAGTAAAGACACAGATATTTTACGTGGAAAACACCTGGTTCAAAAGGTGAAAAAACCACGACCTACTCCTCATTAGGATTTGCTCAAACACTTCACTAAAAACTCTGAGCCAAACGGACTTACAAAATAAACTCTTTTGTAATCCTAGAACTAACTCTAATCCTCTTTGTATCAACTAGCCTCTAGCTAATTTCTACAGATTTCAAGCTAACTCTAACTTGAACAGTGTGTACCTATTACAATTTGCTTCTAAGAAAAGCTGAAAAGGTACAATGTTAAAACTCCTACTACAACCAACTAGACTCAATGATAACCAGATGTAACTGTTTCTTCTAGTTGAACTGTAGCCTTTGCACAATACTTCTGCTTGCAAATATCCTGGGAATTTTGCTTTCAGAATTTGATTCAATTTAGTCTTTGTGCGTCGTTAATTTCAGCAGTAATACTTTGAGTATTTATAGAGTCAGTTGTTGGGCTTGTCTTCCAATTCTAGTTCAACTCTACCTGGGTGAACCGATTCAAATCAAACTCAACTTCCTTTCTTTTGTTACTGTCCTAGCTGAATTCAACTTCTGTCATCTTCTTCAGTTTGTAATCTTTTCGTATTAGGAGACATCCTCTTAGTTCTTTGATACTCAGCAATCACTGATATCTCCTATGCTTGTATGATTCTTGTGCCAACTGCTCCGTTCAGGTGTGTATGCTTTGATGGACCTGGTTTAACTTGTCAACATTTGTCAATCTTCAAAACTCATTCAGTGACATGGGCCAACAGTTATTTATGCCTTTTTCTTTGCTTCACACACTTTGAGTCCGTTAGCTTAGCTGTCAGTTAGTTGGTCTGTTCACGTGTATAAGTAGGACTTTATACAGATATGATCTCAGTTTTGAAAATTAATATATTTAATTTACTCATTTATAATATTTCTCTCTACAATTTTCACAAGGTTATCCCATGAATATTATAACCTTGGTTATAATTTCAAGATTCTGGTATAAATTTTATCTTGGACGTTGTACAATCAAACTTATCTATAACAGTCTCATTTGTTCCGAATATTTTTGGATATTATAGTGAAGTGCTATTATAGAAAGCATATATTATAAGGATGCTGTTATAAAGAGGTTTGAGTGTAGCTAATACCCACAATTAAATACTGAACAAATTTAATCCAAATTTTATACAGGGGTAACTTGCCTAATCCCAGTAAGCAAATAACTCCTTGATGTATTAAAGAATCACGGTAGCTGCGGTGAAGTAGGTACAGATTTCGACGTCTAAGCCCACATTAAACATATTTCCAACTTGTTTGATTGACTGATAATACAATAATACAGCAAACTCTTCTTCTGTTGAATTAAATAAACAAAATGAAAATAAATAATTAATGGAGATTATCGCAAACCCTGTGTTTACTTCTCATCTATGGAATTTTCTTGATCAAAGTTTAGAACAGAGAGAATAAATAGGAAAATAAACAAATTAATGGATGAGTTTGTAAAGACTAAATTAGACAATTCACACTCTAGTAACGATTCATGACAAATAGCATCAAATTTATCTTGACAGTATCCATCACAACAACAAAACAGAAAAGGGAAATTTATCTAGGCATATTTGTTCCCTTGGAGATTGGATATTGAACATAAACATAGAGCTAGGAAATAGAAACAAAAAAAAAAAATTTACAATTCACACCATTGAGAACTATCCAAATGTGATAGACAAGATGAACTCCATGGTGACGCGTGGCATATCTAGCCACCTATAATAGGTTTTATTGAACTCACTGCTTCTGACTCGAACCACATATATATAATGCAAATTAAAAATATACATGTAGAGAGAGTAAACACAATTATCGTTAATTATAAAGTTTAAATTTTGAATCCGTTTCTGCCTCACAGTAAAGCTGAGTCCGTTCCAATCATTTTATATTCCTAGAAGCACGAATACGAGTAAAGGACAACAACAATTTCTTCACTTTCTTCATAGAGTAGTAGTAGTTAACTCGGAAACGCTTCAAATTCCCAGTTCTTGAACCAAAACAGTGTTTGGACGTTGGCGAGGTAGCTGCCACCCGCGAGCTCTCAACGTTCGTTGGGTTGGAATACGCGAACAATGGCAACGAAGACATGGAAAAAGATGACGAACGAGACGATGTAGGAGAAATAATTGCTGGTGAATGAGTAATTCTCTTGGAGAAAATAGAGTGATAAAACTTGCGTTTTGAATGAACATTTTGCAAAGATTTTAAATGTGAAATGGATTGATATGAAGGTGGAGGAGTTAATGGAGGATTGAGAATAGTATTTGCAAATGTGTGTTTAGGTGTACCTGGTTCAGATTCCCAATGAAATGGAATTGAACTAGAAGAAGATCCTTCATAGTAATAAAACCTAAAAGAAGACTCACCTTTATTTGAATTTTCCTTAGATAAAAGTCTTGAAAAGAATTTGTCATCATCTTTAATTAGAAGAAAATCTTGTAAATATTGAGGACGATCATTGCTACCATCACTCACCATTTGTGTAGCGATAATGCTTTGAATCAAAGAATGATCGAGAATATCAAGATATAGTATCTTCTGCTTCGACGACCCAAACCCTTTTTCTATTTCTTGGATGAATCAAAGAAGGAAAAGAAGATTTCTAGATATCTAAGTTGGGCATTATTGTATATAGCAATGTACCATTCATTTAGTCCACTGCAAATTAAATATATATTAAGAAGGTTTTCATGGGGTACTATTGAATTGAAGAGTAGTTAATATATAGTGGTACGAGCAAGAGCATGCAGAATAAGTCAAAGGACTTGTGCTGTTTATAAAAATAGAATGCAACGTTTCAACAGAAGAAGTGATGTTGATGTATCTTTTATGAGTTTTAAGTTTTATACGCCGTTAGGGGTGTACATGGACCGGGTTAGTTCGATTTTTATCAAAACCAAACCAAACTAATTATATCAGTTTGGATGGGTTCGGTTTTGTCGGATTTTTCGGGTTTTCGATTTTTTTTTTGTTACATGAATATTATTCCAATCTTACTTTGTTAAAGTTATAGATAAAATTTTGATATTTAAATATATGTTTACTAAATATTAAAAAAATTGAAAACATATAATCTATTAAAATATTCTAATGGGAGAATGGTTTTAGTAATACATTATAGTTATTTTCTTAGTCGTCTAACAATAATTTTCAATAATGTACGCTTTCTAGGTTAGCACATGAGAGGATCCTAGATATTTCAATATTTTTTTAAAGAAAATTCCATATAAAATCTTTAAAAAAAATATATAAAAAATAAAATAAAAAAATAAAAAAAAATATATATATATATATATATGTATGTATATATATATATATATATTTATATGTCTGTTTGGTTCGGATTTTTTTATTCAATACTACGCTTTCAAGGTTAACACATGAAAGGATCCCAGATATTTCAATATTTTTTTAAAGAAAATTCAATATAAAGTCTTAAAAAAAAAAAAATATATAT
>ML398692.1:23501-58100 GCA_005239525.1 Nicotiana knightiana | reverse complement strand
TATGTTGCGGTGGAATAAAGGTGAATCTATATTGTACGGTGGGAACGGGTGCATGCCGCAACAGGTGTAATAAGGGTGGATTGTTTTGGTGGAATACGGGTGAACTATGATTATGATATTGTGATATGGTGGGATCAGGTTGTGCGCCGCAACACTTATATATATATATATATATATATATATATAAAAGTGTTTACCATTAAAAGTGAGCAACAATTAAATTTGTACGCAATTTAAATGATACATAATTAAATTCAATACGAATGATCTAAAAACAGCAAGTAATTAAATTAAAGAAAAAATACACGATCAAACCAATCGGAATGTGATGATCAAGCTTGATCTTAAGTTGAACACTAAAATTCGGCCTCGATCGGACCCTCGATATAAGCTCGGTTGCGATTAAAGAAGGGAATAACTAAAAAACACTTTGAATAATAACTAGAAGACAAAAATGAACTTTTACTGCTTTGATATGCGTGTCAACAATGTGTTCAAAATGAAAAAAATTCTCCCATTTATATAGTAGGAGAAATTTCAGTCCTAATACAAGTCTAAATAAGGTAAAAATTTTCTTTTCCCTGTAAATGTTGACCCGCAGTTGATATCTGACATGATTTGCACTGTAATATTCAGTTGAAGGCGAATATTACGGCTCCCTACTTGTCATGTCCAACTGTTCCTCATTTGCCCATGGCCTCAAAACTGTACTTGGTTCGGATCCGTTGTTTCACCATGTCCGATCCCTAATACATCGTTCATCCCTCCCGAATTCTGATATGAGGGATCCTTCAGCCTTGCTTGTAGTTGCGTCAATCCGTGATCCCCTCTCGTTGCCTTATTGGAGAATCGGGAAAAATATTGCCCCCGATATTACCCATACACAGATAGTCTCCTCGCTTTTCAGAGCAAGCTTAGTGAAGCGACGAGAAGCGATTAATTGACCCTGGTTCCTTCTTCCGTATGCTATAACCGAGTTGACGGGTCAATGAAATATCCCATCAGACGCGTCGTTCTGACTTCAGACACGAGTCAGCCGCCGCTTGACTGTTCTCGAATGCGAAGCGTCACACATTGATTACCCCCTCTCTATAAAAGCTTTTGTCTTTTTTTTTACTTTTTTATTTTCCGATTCAAGAATTCCTTAATTTACCCCCGAACTTTCACTTGTTCTTAAACCCTTCAAATCTCCAAACATTTTTCTATATATCTTCATATCTTCATCTTCTCATCTTCAAATCTTCATACTTCCCTTTAAATCTTTAAGTTTGACCTTCAAACCTTTATCCTCATCTTCAAATCTTCATCCCCTTCTTCTTATCTTCATATTTCCCTTTCTATGGCGAAGACTTCAAAATTCGTGACCCAGCAAACCGTCCCTTCATCTTTTAACCCGGCCACGGATGCTGAGGTGGACGTACCTGAAGTGGCCTCGAAACCTCCCTTAAAGAACTTCATCCCTGGAGGCTGCTCTATTGAAAATGACTTCAAGGTCGAAAAAACCTCCATTCAGCATGATCGATGTGAGGAGGTATGGAGGTACAAATGCTCCATCACCGAGGACACGCCCCTACGGTTCGGGAGAACTGTAAATGGGAGGGCAAAGAAGTGACCGACCCTGGTCCTGATGAGGACGTCACGACACATGTAGAGGGGTATCTAAGTGTTTACATGTACCCCTTTACACTTGCCCCCGTGGAACCCGTAGTCCTCGCCTTTTACAGAAAGTACGAGTCTGTCTCGGGCAGATTCATCCGTCCTTTTGGAGGATCGTGATCCACCTCCGTCACATTGTTAATAATACTGAAGCACCCCGATTTACCCTCGACCATCGGCTTCGTCTCTACAGTCTCTGAATCTTCCAAATAGGGATTAATCAAGCTCGTTCATCTGACGAGGAAAGCTCCATTCTCGATCATCGACGAAGATTGGGATTGAGGCTGGTAGGGAAGATTCGTTCGGGTAAAAATCGAGGATCTCATTCCCTCCGAGTTCCTATCGTTCCTGAAAAGTGGAACCTAGCCCGTAAGTCCTTCTCCTTTTGAGTACTTAGAATTTCCTTTGGATTTTTTGTTCTTCTTCTTCATTGCTTAGTTCTATCATCATGCAGTGGCTGCCCGAGTCCCAAATGCAGTTCCCCATTTTAAACAGTGGGTCGAGGGGATCTGCACGCAGAGGTCATATTTTTAGTGCGAATGGCGCAAGCTTTATAAGGGCAAGTGGGAGGCCCGTTCCCATGGTGAATGCTCTTCCTGACTAGACTTACTTACATATTCTATTGTTTTTCTCCAAATCCCTCTCTTTCTTTCATAGGTTTGCCCAGGACCACTGAGCTTCGGGAATTGGACGAGGACGAGGCTTCGACCTCGCCCGATAAATCCTTCGCTTCGGGAAGCCACAGGTTGCTGCGAAGAAAGAGGAGAAGAAAAGAAGAAAGAGAAAGTTTTCGGGTTCCCCAGACGTCGAAGCCAAGAAGAATAGGGTAGCGGTTCGGGACCGAAAGAACAATACGAAAAGTACCCGGGGTAGGGTACCGGACTTTCTCTCTCTGCCGGCTTAGGGTATACCCTGATGATAACGATCTAGAGTTCGTTGCCCATGGGCCGGCCATTGGTGAAGAAGAGCTGGGGGAAGTGACCGAGAGGTCGACCCCTCTTTAGCTCAGGAGTCAGAAAGAAATCAGAGGCCACGGTCTCCCGAGAAGCTATCCCTGCTCCTAGGGAGTTGCCAGTTTCATTGGCATTGCGGAATTGCCGTCCCTTATAGAGTCCTTATTTGACGAGGCTCAAGCCATCATGGAGAAGCCAAATGAGATGGCACGGGCCACAGACGAGACCTTCAACCTGTTCTTTGAAGGTGTGGGCATAGGCGCGTTGAAGGATTACTCCAGTTTTGGTCACCTGGAGATCCTAAAAAAAGACGTGTCATTAGAATCAGGCAAGCCAAGCTCGATCCCGAAGCTGGTGAATAGGTCCCTGCTCCGAGCATGGATCTCGATCGTAAAAGAACGATTGTGTTTATGATCCCCACGGACATGTAACGACCCGGTCGGTCATTTTGAGAGTTAGAGCCCCGATCCCTTAATAACTTCTTTCCCCATATTTGTTTCTGCTATTGGGACTTGCCGGAGTGATTAGTTATGGAACTCGGTGAGTTTTGGGACACTTAGTCCATTCATCCGGGTGCCACGAAGATGTAATAGGATTTGAGACAGCACTATTGGTGGAGAAGGATAAAGAAGGATATAGTGGGTTTTGTGGCCAAGTGTCTCAACTGTCAGCAGGTCAAATATGAGCACCAGAGGCCGAGTGGATTACTTCATAGGTTTGAGATCCCCGAGTGGAAGTGGGAGCATATCACCATGGATTTTGTAGTTGGACTTCCACGAAATTTGAGAAAGCTCGATGCTACTTGGGTGATCGTGGATACTTTGACCAAGTCAGCTCATTTCATTTCGGTGCTGACCACTTATTCTTCAGAGAGATTGGCTGAGGTTTATATCAGAGAGATCGTCCGTCTTCACTATATTCCAGTATCTATCATTTCTGACAGAGGTAATCAGTTCACATCATGGTTCTGGAGAGCCGTACAACAGGAGTTGGGCACAATGGTAGAACTGAGCACAACCTTTCACCCTCAGAGGACGGACAGTCCGAGCGCACGATTCAGATTTTTGAGGATATGCTACGCCTCCTGTGTGATGGAGTTCGGAGGGTCATGGGACTAGTTCTTGCCATTCACAGAGTTTTCCTACAACAACAGTTACCAGTCCAACATTCAGATGGCACCGTATGAGGCTTCGTACGGTAGGCGGTGCCTATCCCTAGTGGGTTGTACAGATTTGGTCCAGGATGCCCTGGACAAGGTGAAGGTGATTCAGGAGAGACTCCGCATAGCCTAGTCTAGACAAAAGAGTTATACGGACCGGAAAGTTCGTGATTTGGCATTTATGACTCGTGATCAAGTTTTTCTTTGGGTATCGCCTATGAAGGGCGTTATGAGATTCGGGAGGAAGGGCAAGTTGATCCCGAGGTTCATTGGCCCATTTGAGATATTCCGGCGCATAAGGGAGGTTGCTTATGAGCTTGCCTTACCTCCCAGTCTAGCAGGAGTTCATCCGGTATTCCACGTGTCTATGCTCTAGAAGTATCACGGTGATCCGACTCATGTATTGGATTTCAGCTCTGTCCAGTTGGACAAGGATCTATCTTATTTCGAGGATCCAGAAGCCATTTTGGGTAGGCAGGTCAGAAAACTCTGGTCAAAGAATATAGCATCAGTAAAAGCCCAGTGGAGGGGTCAGCCAATCGAGGAGGCGACATGGGAGGCCGAGCAGGATATGTGCAGCCAGTACCCTCATCTTTTCACAGCTTCAGGTATGTCTTGATACTCGTTCGAGGACGAATGATTGTTTTAAGAGGGGGAGGATATAACGACCCGGTCGATCGTTTTGAGAGTTATAGCCCCGATCCCCTAATAACTGCTTCCCCACGTTTGTTTCTGCTATTAGGACTTTCCGTAGTGATTAGTTATGGAACTCGATGAGTTTTGGGACACTTAGTCCCTAATTAAGAGTTTAAGCCTTAGAAATCGGACCGTAGTCGTAACTGTGTGATGACGAATCCAGAATGGAATTCCATCGACTCCGTTAGCTCCGTTGAGTGATCTTGGGGTTAGGAGCACGTCCGGAATGTGTTTTCGAGGTCTGTAGTAGATTTAGGCTTGAATTAGCGAAAGTTAGATTTTCGGCGATTTCGGCCGATAGGTGAAATTTTGATATCGGGCTCGGAATGGAATTCCGGAAGTGGCTGTAGGTTTGTAGTGTCATTTGTGACCTGTGTGTCAAATTTGAGGTCATTCGTACTAGTTTTGACGTGTTTCGGCATCGTTTGTAGATTTTGGGAAAATGCTAAGTTCTTAGGCTTGAATTCATGTTTAATTCTTGTTTTTGGTGTTATGTGATGTGGTTTGAAGGCTCGACTAAGTTCGAATGAGATTATAGTTCTAGTTGGTAGTTTTGGTGGAGGTCCCGAGGGCCTAGGGTGTGTTTCAGATGCTCAACGGGAAGAAAATGGGACTTAGGCAAAATCTGATGTGGGCTGTTCTGGTGTTTTCGCACCTGTGGATGTTGGACCGTAGGTGCGCGGCCGCTGAAGGAGTTTCGAAACCGCAGATGCGGTCTAAGGAATTGGGGAGTTGGTCCCAGAGGCAACCCAAGGACCATAGAAGTGGAAACCGCATCTGCGAGTAATGGGGCGCATGTGCGGAATCTGGCCATTTAATGAACTTCCGCAGATGCAGATCCCCAACCACAGAAGCAGGACCGCAGGTGCGGTGGACCCCTCGCAGAAGCAAAAATCGCTGGTCAGAAATATGAAAAATCAAGGGTTTGAGTTCATAACTTCTAAAATCGATTTGGAGCTTAGGAATTGGCGATTTTATGAGGATTTTGAAGAGGAGATTAGTGGGTAACGATTCATAACCCTATTTCATTTTTATTTCATCAATCTATAGTAAGTCCTTCAATCTAATGAAGGAATTTGATGGTAAAAGTATGGAAATGGGGGAAAAGTTCCCCAATTGAAAATCCAAGATTTGATTGAGATTTTGACGTCAGATTTTGATGATTTTTGTTCGAATGTTCTCGTGAGTGAGTAGGTGTCCCTAATTTTTATATTTTACCCTACTTCGAGGCATGGTCACGGGGTACTCTTTGGTCAATTTTACTAATTTCGTGTCTTAGCTTTGAATTTATTAGTTGAACTAGTTGCTTATAGCTATATTTACATTATGAAATTATTTGAATAGATTCGGGTCATTCGGAGTTGGGTACTCGTTGCAAGAACGTGGTTTCAAGTTGATTTGAGCGGTTGAGGTAAGTGGCTTGCCTAACCTTGTGTTGGGGACTTTCCCTTAAGATATTTGATACTATTTGTTGTGTAGGCGCCGTGTACGTGCTTGTACGTGAGGTGACGAGCACGTACTCGGGCCGTTATTGCTAAAATCTCATTTTTTCCTTCCTAAAACATAAATTGTTTCTCTTCTATGAACTTACTCTAATATGATAAATTTTTTTAGCTTAGATTAGGAAAGCATGCTTACGTGTTTAATTGCCTACTTGATCTTCTGTGCGTCATGCTTAGTTAAGCCCTTATTATCCTTATTTGTGATTAGTATACACTGTGTAAATTCGATGTTATGCTTGTCATTTATCCTACATGGCATATTTAAATTGGGACTACAGACGTATTCCGGGAGATCCCCCTATACTCCATATTTATATTGGGACTACGGACGTATTCCGGGAGATCCCCTTGTACTGCATATTTACTTTGGGACTACGGACGTATTCCGGGAGATCCCCCTGTACTGCATATTTACATTAGGACTAACATATTTCGGGAGATCCCCCTGTACAACATATTTATTTTGGGACTACAGACGTATTCCAGGAGATCCCCCTGTACTGCATGATCATCTAGGACTACGGGACAGTATCCCGGGAGATTCCACCTTGTGTTTACCTTGTTTTGAGCCGAGGGCTCCCTTGACTGTTAAGCTTTTTGAGCATTTTCTTTAACTGTTGCTGTAGAATCTACTTATCTCTTGTATTGTTATAAATTGATTATATTTACTCTAGTAGGGCCTTAACCTGACCTCGTCACTACTTGACCGGGATTAGGCTTGGCACTTACTAGGTACCAAATGTGGTGTACTCATGCCGTTTCCTGCACATGTTTTTGTGTGCAGATCCAGGTACGAGCTATCAGCCTCGTGGATAGTTGTTGCTGATGATTCTAGGAGACCGCAAGGTATTTCTTCCGCAACCGTAGAATCCTCCGAGTCCCCTTCTATTCTATCGTTTAGAGCTTTCCCTATGTATTTTTCAGTTTTGTTTAGAGCTACAGTAGTTGTTAGAAGCTTGTGACTATTTATGACTTTCCGGGTCATTGGGAAAGTATTTGTTTGTATGAGCCAAGCGGCCAGTTATGTTATTTAGATCATTGCCCTTATTTTCTTTATTTCTTGTGTTTTTACTTAAATTCTCTCATTAATAGTAGGCTTAACTAGTCGTAGAGACTAGGTGTCATCACGATACCTTTCAAAGGGTAAATCGGGTCGTGATAGGACACTTGTGTGCTATCCGAACCGGTTGGTATGTCCAGCTTTCTTCACTGCCTAGTGATTGAAGAGGATCGGGCGAAGATGAACTATCTAAGAACACTGAACCTCTTAAACGAGGCACAACAAGCACTGAACCGGGTAAGTGTCCCTTTCCTTGAGCCCTTCATGCAGCTCATTTAACTTCAGTGTATCTTCATGATCTTATTGATTTCTTTTTCAGGCTTTGGTGCTCCACCATGAAATCTTCCATCGGTTTCTAATGGAAGTCATCCAGCTCGTGTTCGAGCTCAAGGAGCAAGTACGACATAAGGACAAGTACAAGGTTCTCAGGGTGCAAAAAGATGAGGCCCTCAAGGATCTTCTCATTCTTGAAGTTGAGCTGGAAAAAGCTCAAAGAGAGGCTTCGTCCGTGAAACACGAGCATGCCGAACTGGTCGTGAAACTCAACGGAGAGTTTGGGGAGTTTGGCATATCTTCCAACAGCTGAGAGGCCTTTAGCCTTGGATGTTTAGTCTTTAGCCAGTCAGTTCGTGAGATTAAATATTTCAGAGCCTAGCCTGGTATTAGCTTGTGTGGTTGCTCGGTCTTCTCTTTATGATCGCATCAGAGAGTGTCAGTATGATGACCCGCACCTTCTGGTTCTTCAGGACAGGGTCCAGCGAGGTGATGCCAGAGATGTGACTATAGATGATGATGGCGTGATGAGGATGCATGGCCGGATCTGTGTTCCCAACGTAGATGGGCTTCGGGAGATGATTATTGGGGAGGCTCATAGCTCGTGGTACTCCATTTATCCGGATGCCGCGAAGATGTACCAGGATTTGAGACAACTATTGGTGGAGAAGGATGAAAAAGGATATAGTGGGGTTTGTAGCCAAGTGTCTCAACTGTTAGCAGGTCAAATATGAGCACCAGAGGCCGGGTGAATTACTTCATAGGTTAGAGATCCCCGAGTGGAAGTGGGAACAGATCACCATGGACTTTGTAGTTGGACTTCCATGGGCTTTGAGAAAGTTCTATGCTATTTGGGTGATCGTGGATCGGCTGACCAAGAAAGCTCATTTCATTCCGGTGCTGACCACTTATTCTTCAGAGAGATTGGCTGAGATTTATATCAGAGAGATTGTCCGCCTCACGATATTCCAGTATCTATCATTTCTGACAGAGGTACTCAGTTCACATCAGGGTTTTGGAGAGCCGTACAGCAGGAGTTAGGCACTAGGGTGGAGCTGAGCGCAACCTTTCACCCTCAGATGGACGGGCAGTCCGAGCGCATGATTCAGATTCTTGAGGATATGCCCAACACCTGTGTGATGGAGTTCGGAGGGTCATGGGACCAGTTCTTGCCACTCGCAGAGTTTGCCTACAACAACAGTTACTAGTCCAGCATTCAGATGGCACCGTATGAGGCTTTATACGGTAGGCGGTGCCGGTCCCCAATGGGTTGGTTTGAGCCGGGCGAGGCCTGATTTTTGGGTACAGATTTAGTCCAGGATTCCCTGGACAAGGTGAAGGTGATTCAGGAGAGACTCCGCACAAACCAGTCTAGGCAGAAGAGTTATGCGGACCGGAAAGTTCGAGTTTTGGAATTTATGACTGGTGAACGAGCTTTGCTTTAAGCTTGCCTTACCTCCTAGTCTAGTAGGAGTTCATCCGGTATTCCACATGTCTATGCTCTGGAAGTATCACGGTGATCTGACCCATATATTGGATTTCAGCTTTGTTCAGTTGGACAAAGATCTATCTTATGTTGAGGATCCAATAGCCATTTTGGGTAGGCAGGTCAGAAAACTCTGGTCAAAGAATATTGCATCAGTAAAAGTCCAGTGAAGGGGTCATCCGGTCGAGGAGGCGACTTGGGAGGCCAAGCAGGATATGCGCAGCCAGTTGCCTCATATTTTCAAAGCTTCAGGTATGTCTTGATACTCGTTTGAGAACGAATGATTATTTTAAGAGAGGGAGGATGTAACGACCCGATCGGCTGCTTTGAGAGTTAGAGCCCTGATCCCCTAATAATTGCTTTCCCCACGTTTATTTCTTTTATTAGGACTTTCCGGAGTGATTAGTTATGGAACTCGGTGAGTTTTGGGACACTCAGTACCTAATTATGAGTTTAAGCCTTAGAATCGGACCATAGTCGAAACTGTGTGAAGAAGGATCCGGAATGGAAATTCATCGACTCCGTTAGCTCCATTGAGTGATTTTTTGGGTTAGGAGCGCATCCGGAATATGATTTCGAGGTCTGTAGTAGATTTGGGCTTGAATTGGAGAAAGTTAGATTTTCGACGATTTCGGCCGACAGATGAACTTTTGATATCGGGCTCGGAATGGAATTCTGGGAGTGGCTGTAGGTTCGTAGTGTCATTTGTGACATGTGTGTCAAATTTGAGGTCATTCAGACTAGCTTTGACGTGTTTCGGCATCGTTTGTAGATTTTGAAAAAAATGTTAAGTTCTTAGGCTTGAAATCATGTTTAATTCTTGTTTTTTGTGTTATGTGATGTGGTTTGAAGGTTCGGCTAAGTTCGAATGAGGTTATAGGTATGGTTGGTAGTTTTGGTGGAGGTCCCGAGGGCCTCGAGTGTGTTTCAGATGCTCATAAGGAAGAAAATGAGACTTAGGTAAAATCTGATGTGGGTTGTTCTGGGGTTTTCGCACCTACGGATGTTGGAATGCAGGTGCAGCGCCGCTGAAGCGGTTTGGAAACCGCAGATGTGGTTTACGTCATTGTGGAGTTGGTCGCAGATGCGACCCAAGGACCGCAGAAGCAGAAACCGCATCTGCGACTAATGGGGCACAGGTGCGGAATCTGGCCATTTAATGAACTTCCGTAGATGCGAATCCCCAGCCGCAGAAGCGGGACTGCAGGTGCAGTGGACTCCTCGCAGAAGAGGTAATCGCTGGTCAGAAATATGAAAATTTGAGGGTTTGAGTTCATAAATACTAAAATCGATTTGGAGCTCGGGAATTGACAATTTTGTGACGATTTTGAAGAGGAGATCAGTGGGTAATGATTCATAACCCTATTTCACTTGTATTTTATCAATCTATAGTAAGTTCTTCAATCTAATCAAGGAATTTGAGGGTAAAAGTTTAGAAATAGGGGAAAAATTTCCAATTGAAAATCTGAGAATTGAGTGAGATTTTAACGTCGGATTTTGATGACTTTTGTTCGAATGTTCTCATGAGTGAGCGGGTGTTCCTAATTTGTACATTTCACCCGATTCCGAGGCGTGGGCCCGTGGTACTGTTTGGGTGATTTTCCTAATTTCGCGTCTTAGTTTCGAATTTATAAGTTGAACTAGTTGCTTATAGCTATATTTACATTATGCAATTTATTTGAATAGATTCAGGCCATTCGGAGTTGGGTACTTGTGGCAATAACGTGGTTTCAAGTTGATTTGAGCGGTTGAGGTAAGTGGCTTGCCAAACCTTGTGTAGGGGACTTCCTCTCTTAGGATATTTGATACTATTTTTTGTGTGGGCGCCATGTACGTGAGGTGACGAGTACGTACACAGGCCGTTGTTGCTAAAATCTCATTTTTCCCTTCCTAAAACATAAATTGTTTCTCTTCTATGAACTTTCTCTAATATGATAAATTGTTTAGCTTAGATTAGGAAAGCATGCTTACGTGTTTAATTTCCTACTTGATCTTCTGTACGCCATGCTTAGTTATTAGTACAAACTGTGTAAATTTGATGTTATGCTTGTCATTCATCCTTCATGGCATATTTAAATTGGGACTACGGACGTATTCCAGGAGATCCCCATGTATTGCATATTTAAATTGGGACTAGGGACATATTCCGGGAGATCCCCATGTATTGCATATTTACTTTGGAACTACAGACGTATTCCGGGAGATCCCCCAGTACTGCATATTTAATTTGGGACTACAGACATGTTCCGGGAGATCCCCCTGTACTGCATATTTATTTTGGGACTATGGACGTATTTTGGGAGATCCCCCTGTACTGCATGATCATCTAAGACTACCGGGCGGTATCCCGAGAGATTCCACCTTGTGTTTACCTTGTTTTGAGCCGAGGGCTCCCTTGACTGTTAAGCTTTTTGAGCATTTTCTTTAACTGTTGCTGTAGAATCTACTTATCTCTTGTACTGTTATAAATTGATTATATTTACTCTAGTAGGGCCTTAACCTGACCTCGTCACTACTTGACCGGGGTTAGGCTTGGCACTTACTAGGTACCAAATGTGGTGTACTCATGCCCTTTCCTGCACATGTTTTTGTGTGCAGATCCAGGTACGAGCTATCAACCTCGTGGATAGTTGTTGCTGCTGATTCTAGGAGACCGCAAGGTATTTCTTCCGCAACCGTAGAATCCTCCAAGTCCCCTTCTATTCTATCGTTTAGAGCTTTCCCTATGTATTTTCCAGACTTGTTTAGAGCTACAGTAGTTGTTAGAAGCTTTTGACTATTTGTGACTTTTCGGGTTATTGGGAAAGTATTTTTTTTGTATGAGCCGAGCGGCCAGTTATGTTATTTAGATCATTGCCCTTATTTCCTTTATTTCTTGTGTTTTTACTTAAATTCTCCCCTTAATAGTACGTTTACCTAGTCGTAGAGACTAGTTGCCGTCATGATACCTTTCAAAGGGTAAATCGGGTCGTGACAGGACACCTGTGTGCTATCCGAACCGGTTGGTATGTCCAGCTATCTTCACTGCCTAGTGATTGAAGAGGATCGGGCGAAGATGAACTATGTAAGAACACCGAACCTCTTAAACGAGGCATAACAAGCACTGAACCAGGTAAGTTTCCCTTTCCTTGAGCCCTTCATGCAGCTCATTTAACTGTAGTGTATCTTCATGATCTTATTGATTTCTTTTTCAGGCTTCGGTGCTCCACCATGAAAGCTTCTATCGGTTTTTGATGGAAGTCATCCAGCTCGTGTTCGAGCTCAAGGAGCAAGTACGACAGAAGGACATGTACAAGGTTCTCAGTGAGCAAAAAGATGAGGCCCTCAAGGATCTTCCCATTCTTGAAGTTGAGCTGGAAAAAGCTCAAAGAGAGGCTTCGTCCGTGAAACACGAGCATGCCGAACTGGTCGAGAAGGTAATGATATTTAAGATTAAAAATGAGAGGTTAAGCGTAGTGGTTAATGACACAACCTTGCAGGTCCAAGAGAAGATAGACCTAATTGACTAGTTCCGGGCTGAGATGAACGAGCTCAAAAATTTGGGTGAGACGCTGAGGAGACTACCAAAGAGGAGTTGGCATCGGTTAGGGAACAGCTCTGGGTGACGAAGGATAAGACCGAAAAGTGGTCTCGGCTAAATGATGAGCTTCGAGCACAACTAGATTCAACCGTGTCGAAATGGGACGACCTTTGCCGGGAGTATTGTACACTGAAGTCCAGGTTAGAGGTAGCCTCAATCGATTCCTTCAAGGTCGAGGAGACACTCAATGAGGTTCACTCTCAGGGATTTGATCTGTAGGTCAAGATTGAAGAGGCCAAGATGCTTGAGGGCGGGGTAAAAGAGCTATATGAGCCCGAGGGTTCTGGTGCTGAGTCGGGCTCCGGTGAAGATTAGGCGGAGATGCCTTAGCTTATTTTTCGTTTTCTTTTGTGCATATCTTTTTTGGTTATTTTGATTCTGTTTTGTTCAATCTTTGTAAATATTTTTGGAATATATAAAAAATTTCCTTCGCCTAAACTATGTCTTTTGTTTTTTAGTATCTGTTTACAAATTTTTATTTGAAGATTGTCATTAATGCCTTAGCATAAAATTGGACATAATCTAGAGTACCCGTTCCTCCAATGCCCGAATGAGACCCAATTTCAATAATAATTTTGAGTTGTTTAGGCTTCTAAATCTCGATAAAAAATGAAGATCTTTACGATACTTGAGTGTTTAGTCGTACACGTCGGTGTTTTTCCAAGGGTAACTTTTTATTAAGTTTTAATCGTATGTAAGGGCCTTACTTTCTAGGTACGGACTTGGACGTCTCCGAATCATTTTAAGTTGGCTGTAGCCTTTAATGTACGGCCCTGCCTAATAGGCTCGGTGCACCCGGGATTTGATAGCTCGAGTTGTCCAATCTTCTTATCGGGCAACACTCCTCAACTCGGGGTGGCCCCTAGACTCTAGGATTTAGGATCTGTTATTTGTTATAAGTAACTCAATGAATGTATCGATGGTGCAAATGTGTAGTGATAAAATATAGAGGGCAAATTTCTTTCATTATTTTGCATGTAGAGTACATAATCGAAGGCGCATAAGCTTTTTGATATGACAAGAATAGGGTTGTGCATGGATCGGATCAGATCGGATTTAACACATTTCTTATTCGAATTTCAGATTCTACAAAATGCAATCTGAACCCGATCCGAATTAATATTGGATTGGATTGGATTTAAACTTTGGATCAGATAAATATTTCGGATTGTCGGATTAGATTGTCCGCATTATTATGTATTATTGCCAATCATACTCACCAGTAAGATTGCTTATCAATTAAAACAATTAATCACAATGCATTATCAATTAAAACAAGAATGAATTGAGTCCTGCTCTATGTATCCTGCCACTGAGATTGTCACTGAGATTCACCCAAATATTTATCTAACTTTGTTTTAGAATCAACTCTGCCACATTTCTTATGCTTCTTTAAATCTAGCATGAATTTTAAGAGCGATGATGAAGAAGTAGATGAAGATGGAGAAGATGGACCAAAAGATGGAGAAGATGGACATCATCCAGAACCACCATTTTTCTTTGCATACACATTGAACAAAGTATCCATGTATGTTTTCACCTCCTCTTGTATTTTCACACCTATTATTTCTCCAAACATAGCGGCAAGCGCAAATGAAAGAGTATGAAACTTGTGGCGTGGATACAACACACATGAAATAAAAATTATTTTGTTCATCTTTTGTGGATTCTCCCAATACTTGTCAAATTTCTCTTTCATATCCTTTTCCATTTCTCTCAAGAAAGCATCTTCATTTTGAATCAACTCTTTCAAAGAAGAATAAACAACACATATTTCAAGAACGTGCACATTAGATGTTATATAAAGTGTACCTGATACTTTCAAGGTGAGGTCATAAAAAATTTCCAGAAACTTCAGAATAAGTCTTACGATATCCCAGTCACTACTTAAAAATGGGCCTGCAGGTTGTCCATCCTCATAAATGCAGTTAGAAATGCATGACATCAAACCATAATCAATATCACAATATTTTATAAAGACTTCCTCATAAACTGTAGCAACCTTCAACATCAAGTATGTGTAGTTCCACCTAGTAGGAACATCCAAGCACAATGATTTTTTAGAAGTTATCCTATCAAGATCACAACATTACTTAAACTTTTTCCATCTTGCGGGAGATTGTCTTATGTACCTAACAGCTTGTCTTATTCGTTCAACAGACATACTCCCTTCTCTCAACCCATCTTGAACAACTATATTGATGATGTGATCCATACATCTCACATGAACATGCTTACCTTCCATTAAGTTAGTGTTCCATCTATAAATTATTTGGATAACTCTTTAACCATCACATCATTAGAACTCGCATTATGAACTGTCACAATAAATACTTTATCTACTCCTCATTCAAGTTATCACTTAGCAATACCACTAGCTAAATCTTGAGCTTTGTGACTAGTAATTGGACAAAAATTCAATATCCTTTTACGAAATTTTCAGTTCTTGTCAATGTAATGGTCTGTAACACACATATAGTTAATTCTTTAAATTGAAGTCCATGTATTAGTCGTAATACATATTCTCTATTTTGATTCTTTAAGAATTGACTTCAAATCAAGTCTCTCTTCATGGTGCATTTCAAGACAATCCCTAGGCATAGTAGTACAAGATGGAATATGAAATAACGGTTGAAGAGTTCTCACAAAGTCTCTATATCCATCTTTTTCAACAAAAATAAATGGAAGTTCATCTTTAATAATCATACGAGCTAAAGCCCTCCTACATGCCTCTTGATCAAATTTCCAACGGATAAGTGAAGCATCACCTGTTTGACCCTTTTGTTGAAAAGCTAACGTTGTCTGGCTTGTTTCCGCCTTGTTGGGATTGTTCGTACATTTGGGAATATGTGATAAAAAATTGCTTGCGCCGCTATTCTTGGTATCAACTACATATTCTTCTTAATAATACTTGCATTTCGCTTTTTTCACACCCTCAGCATCAACGAACTTGTTGAAGTGGCGCAAAGCAACTGATCTTTCTTTAACTGTTTTTCTTTCTTCGAACCATATTGAGATTCACTGTTGGTTGTGGAATCATTTGAAGCACCACTTTCACCACATTTTTCAACAATTTGAAGTTCATTGGGCATCTCTGCCTCATTTTCCATCTACGAAAACAAAAAAAATCAAAGTAAAATCAGAAGTGGAAGAACAGAACATGAAAGCGACATAAAAGACAGAACATAAAGCCAAATCGATACATACACCCAAAAACTGGAAAAAGACAGCATGAAAATTCAAAAAAAAAAAAAAGATCATGTAATCTCTCTCTAACTCACACAAAAAAAAAGACAAAAAACACACACACAAAAATACCTTTATTTGATTTCTACCATGAAATAAAAGGTGAAAAACACCACCTTTAAGATCTAAGAAAGAGGGGAAAAATAACCATGGAACCAATAATAACTAATAGTTAGAGAGGGATGTCAGTCTTACTGTCGATTAGGGTTTTGCGTCGTTTGCTCTTGACTCAGATTGGAAATTAAACAGGGATTTTGACTCTTGGAGAAGACTGAAGAGAGGCGGAAGTTAGAACAGAGAAATATGTGAGAGAGAAAGAGAGATATCGATATACCCTAAGTGGGTTGTCTTAAAAATGAATAAGCCTAACCCTAAAATTTTAGTGTAGTATTTATATAGGTTCATATAATTTCAGATTTCGGATCAAATCGGATTAAATTATACCAATCCGAATCCAATTCGGATATCCGAAATTTTATAAAACATAATCTATATCCAAATCCAAATATCCAAAATCCGAAATAGAGTGGTCAGTTTGGATTTCGGATATCCTATCCAAATGCATAACCCTAGGCAAGAATGAGCTACATGGGTATGGTTTGTTTGACTCTTTGATTCTTACAACGAATCCTAATCATCAATCCTTGGCTTTTAATATCAAATAAGAACACCTTTTAGGGCATAATGGCCCCCCGATATTTGAGACTGAGCTTGTGAGGGCTCGAATGCTGTCAGTCCAGTATGGATGGTCAACAATTTCGGCCTCAGGCCGGTCTTCGAAACTAAGGTAGCACGTTTTGTTGTTGCCTCATTAAAAACCTTGCTGTAAAACCCACTTCAGGAGAAACCATTTCAAGGGAAAAATATTACAATACGTGCTTTCAGACCTAATTATCAAATTTACCCTAGGCCGAGTACCTGCATAAGTTAGTCCATAATATAATAAATTTCAAAGGGAATTATGTTCGTAACTTAGCAGTAGTACCCTTTTAAGTGTGCCACATTCCAGTTGTTCGGTAGTTGTACAATGTTTCAAGACTCGAGTTTATAAGAACCTTTCCCAGTTATTCCGGTGACTCTATATGTACCTTCCCAATTCGGGCCTATTTTCTCGCCATTTGGGTTCTTGGTGTGTAGCGTTAATTTCCTTAACACCAAGTCCCCGACTTGGAAATGTCTAAGTTTAGCTCTTCGGTGGTAGTATCTAGCCACTCGCTGCTTTTGAGGACCCAACCAGGCCAGGGCGGTTTCTTGCCTTTTGTCCAAAATGTCCAAACCCGTGGTCATAGCCTCGTCGTTTGACATTTCAATAGCATACTAGAACCTTAGGTTTGGTTCCCCCACCTCAATCGAGATTAAGGTTTCCGCGCTGTAGACTAGAGAGAACGGGGTCGTATTGGTACTTGACTTCAAAGTCGTTCGCTATGCCCACAAGATCTCGGGCAAGATTTCTTTCCACTTTTCCTTCAAATCGGTCAAGCTCTTTTTCAAGTTTTGAAGTATAGTTTTATTGTTTGACTCTGCTTGTCTGTTCCCACTAGGGTGGTAAGGTGTTGATAATATCTTTTTGATTTTTTGGTCTTCGAGAAACTTACTTACCTTATTGCCGACGAATTGCTTTTCGTTTCGCAAACAATCTCAACCGATATCCCGAATCGACATATTATGTGATCCTAGATGAAGTCGATGACCTCTTTCTCCTGAACCTTCTCGAATGCCTGAGCTTCGACCCACTTGGAGAAATAATCGGTCATGAGTAATATGTATTGGGCTTTATTAGGCGCCCATGATAGGGGACTGACGATGTCCATCTCCCATTTCATAAACGTCCATGGCGACAGGACCAAGTGAAGAATTTCTCCTGGTTGATAAATAATTGGGGCGTGTCTTTGACATTCGTTGCATTTTCGTACAAAGTCTTTTGCATCCTTCTCCATCTCATTCTAGTAGTAACTGACTCTGATTAATTTCCGAACCAGGGATTCTGCTCCCGAGTGGTTCCCACAGTTTCCCTCGTGTACTTCTCTCATGGCGTAGTCAGTATCCCTCGTACCCAAGCACCTAGATAGTGGCCCGAAAAGGATCTTCTGAACAATTTTTCCTCGACCAAGCTAAACCTGGCAGCTTTGGCGCGCAGGGCTCTTGACTCCTTGGGTTCCGATAGCAATTTTCCTTTCTTGAGGTAGTCTATGTACTTGTTCCTCCAATCCCAGGTCAAGCTCGCTGAGTTCACCTTGGCGTGACCTTATTCCACTATCGAGTTCATCAACTACACCACTGACCGTGAGTCGTATTCATCGAAATCGACAGACGAACCCAAGTTGGACAATGCATCAACCTCGCTATTGTGATCCCGAGGTACGTGTTGTAGAGTCCATTCCTTGAATTGGTGTATGGTCGCCTGTAACTTATCCAAGTACCTCCGCATATGTTCCTCTTTTACTTCAAATGTTCTATTGACTTGGTTTACAATAAGGAGCGAGTCACATTTGGCCTCGATCACTTCGGCCCCCAGGCTCTTAGCCAGTTCTAGACCTGCAATCATAGCTTCATACTCAGCTTCGTTGTTAGTCAATTTATAGTTCTAATAGACTGCCTAATTACATTACCCGAGGTGGTTTCAATATGATACCGAGCCTGGACCCCTTCGCGTTAGATGCACCGTTCGTGAATAGGGTCCATATCCCCGAGCTAATCCCCAAAGTGAGAAGTAATTCCTTCTTGACCTCAGGGATTAAGGCCGGTGTAATGTTGGCCACAAAGTCCGCCAAAATCTGTGACTTTATGGAGGTCCGGGGTTTGTACTCGATATCGTACTCACTAATTTTTACAGCCCATTTGGCCAACCGGCCCATGAGCTCGGGCTTATGCATGAAATTCTTCAGCGGGTATGAGGTCACGACACATATGATGTGGAATTAAAAGCACAATTTTAATTTCCTAATAAAGCAAGCGCTAATTTTTCTAAGTGCGAGTACCTGTTTTAGGCATAGCCTAGGGTTCTTCTAACATAATAAATGGGAAATTATGTACCTTGTTCTTTCCGGACCAGGACACCACTTACCGTCACCCCGGGAACCACCAAGTCGACGTATAGTTGTCCATCCGCCTTCGGAGTGTGCATCAAGAGAGGGCTTGACAGGTATGGCTTGAGTTCTTCTAAAACTTGCTGGCATTCCGGTGTTCAAGAGAAGTTTTTCTTATTTTTCAATATTGAAAAAAGTCGATGGTTCCTTATAATCTACATACATCTCAAGTTTGTTTTCTTTTTTAGGTAGAACTACTATGTTAGCTAACCAATCAAGGTGTTTAATTTCCCGGACGGAACATATTTTCAAAAGTTTAGATACCTCATCCTTGATGAATGCGAGTTTGATCTCGTACTATGACCTTCTATTCTGCTTAACCGGATGAAACTTTAGTTCCAAGCTCAATTTGTGGGTTGTTACCTCCAGTGGGATCCATGTCATGTCTAGATGGGACCAGACGAAACAATCGGCATTAGCTTAAGAAAATCAATAAGTTTTTTCCTGAGCTCGAGGGTTAGTCCCGCGCCCAGGTATACCTTTCGATCCGGTGGGTGCTCGATCAGTATAACCTGCTCCAACTACTCGATCGTTGATTGGTGGCGTCGGTGTCATCGGGCGCTATAAAAGATCTCGATACACCGATCATCCTCATCATCCGCTCCGCGCTCATTTTATTTTTGCAACTCGATTGAGGAAGGGATCATTGATTGCTATTTAGTTTCTTTTTCTTTGGTCGGCTCCCTAATTTTTAATACCGAGATTACTTCATCGACAACGAACATTTCCTTTGCAGTTGGATGTTCCCTAGAGATTGTTTTGAGTCCTCCCGGAGTGGGAAATTTCACCGCCTGATGTAAGGTCGAAGGCACCGCTCTCATGCTGTGAACCTATGGCCTTCTGAATAAGGCGTTGTACCTCATATCCCCTTTGTTCATGTAGAACATTGTTTCTTAGGTGGTCCCTGCAGTGTTTATTGATAAAGTTATCTCACCCTTCGAGGTCTTGCACGCCATGTTGAATCTGTTCAATACTTGGGCCGCTAGTACAATTTGTTCCTGCAACCCCAGTTGTTCTACGAACCTTTCAAATGATGTTTACCAAGATACTTGGATCAATCAACACACATTTAAACCAAAGTTTATTGATGAGTACGGATATTGCTAGTGCATCATTGTGGGTCTGGATGATGCCCTCGGCGTCTTCGTCGCTGAACGAGATGGCTCCTTCTGGGACATAATCCTGTGTGCATTTTCCCCTCGTTATAGAACCTTTATGCATTTTATCATTGGCCCTTGTGGGACATTCACTTCCCCAATGATCATGTTGATCACGTGTTGGGGCTCATCTTGTTTCGACCTGTTTTTGGCATCCCTGTTTCTGAAGTGGTTTTTGGCTCTTTCGCTTACGAATTCCCGAAGGTGCCCATTGTTGAACAATCGAGCTACTTCTTCTCTTAGATATCGACAATCTTCGGTCCTATACTCATGAGTACTGTGGTATTTACACACCAATCTATGATCTCTCTGGGCAGGATCAGACAATAGTGGTCTAGTCCACTTGGTCTCTTTGATGGTCCTATGGTCGACATCAACGTTGAAATTATACTCCATCAATCTCAGTGTTTCCCTGTTCCTGAGCGACCTGTCGACCCGCTTTTTCTCATTAGGCCTCGGTTGCTCAGTACTTGATCATTTATCTTGTCGTTCCTTGTCGGGTGGTGCCTAGATCCATTCCCCCTCTGATCCATACTATACAGCTAGTATCGATCTCGGATGGCCTTAGCTCCTGATCCATGATTCTATTAGATCTGTCATTTGTTTTGTTAGGATAAACAGACTCCGAAGGCGCCCTGAGCTGGTCATCCTCGACTTTGATCTTCGATTGATACATGTTATGGATGTCAACCCATGTGACCGCCAGGTATTTCACCAAGTCTTGCATTAATTGTTGAGAGGTCACGAAACTTTGGGGGTTGAGCCCTTGAGTAAATGTCTGAACGACCCAATAATCTGTACCATGGGTAGATCCATCCGTTCCTATGGAACCACATTACGAACTCCCTAAGAATCTCGTTATCCCTTTGCTTGACTTTGAAAAGGTTCGACTTCCTTGTTTCGACCTTGGTGGAGCTGACATGGCCCTTTAGGAAAGCATCTGCAAGCATAGCAAACGAGTCAATCGAATTTGGAGGCAAGTTGTGATACTATATCATTGCTCCTTTGGACAAGGTTTCTCTAAATTTTTTCAACAACACCGGCTTGATCTCGTCATCTTCCAGCTCATTTTCCTTGATTTTGTAGGTATATGAGGTTACATGCTCATTTGGATCTGTGGTCCCATTATACTTGGGAATGTCGGGCATTCGAAACCTCTTCGGGATAGGCTTCGGTGCAGCGCTCAGGGAGGCAGGCTTCTGAATGAACTTTTTGGATTCCAGCCCCTTTAATATCGAGGGTGCTCCCAGGATTTGGTCGACCTTGGAGTTATAAGTTTCCACCTACTTATCGTCGGCCTCTATCTTTTTTTTTCTAGACTCCAACCTTTTTATCAGCGCTTCGAGCACCTTCATCACCTTGGAAGTTTCCCCGGGCACGAATTCACCCGGTTCTATGGAAACTTGTTCATTCCTTCGAGTATTTTCTCTAGTCCGCTCGGGCTCGACCCTGTTAGGGTCTTGGACCTGGGTCTGTAATTGCGCTATTGTCACTAATGAGCTTGCAACATTTTAAAAATCAACTGCAAGCTCAACCTATCACCTTCATCTTTGGGCACTTCTCGAGTCGATGGTCGGGGTACCCCCCTCCCCCAATGCTGTTTTCGGGGTCAGTTGGTAGATTTATGTTAATGGAAACCTGTGAGTTAGCATCGAACATGTCGGCGACTGAGACACCATTGGGATCAACAGGGGCACATCATTGCTAGGTATCACGTTATTGTTCTTGTTGTGGTGGCATGATTCAACGTCAATGTTCAAGTGAGTAGATTGAGAATTTGACATCCTTATGCTAACCTGGAATTAAAACTTCAAAGAACATGCGTAAAATAGGGTGTGCTATGAAGATTCCTATCAAATCACCACTATTATCTTTATCCCCACGGTGGTCGTCAAACTATTTACCCTTAAAAATGAGTAACAATTAAATTTCTATGCGGTTTAAAGGATACATGATTTAATTCAATACGAATGATCTAAGAACAACAAGTAATTAAATTCAAGAAAAAAATGAACTATCAAACCAATCATAATGTGATGATCAAGAATGATCTTAAGTTGAGCACTGAAATTCGGCCTCGATCAGCCTCTCGATATAAACTCGATTGCTATTAAAAAAAAGAAGGGAATAACTGAGAATACTTTGAATAATAACTAGAAGGCAAAAATGAACCTTTACTGCTTTGATATGCGTGTCAGCGATGTGTTCAAAATGAAAAAATATCCCCTTTATATAGTAGGGGAATTTCAGTCCTAATACATGTCTAAATAAGGTAAAAATCTTCTTTCTCCGGTAAATTTTGATCCACAGTTGATGTCGGACTGGATTTGCACCATAATATCTGGTTGAGTGCGAATATTATGGCTCCCTACTTATAATGCCCAACAGTTCCTCCTTTCCCCGTGGCCTCAAAATTTTACTTGATTCGGGTCCGTTGTTTCATCGTGTCCGATCCCAGATACATCGTTCATTCCTCCCGAGTTGTGATATGAGGGATCCTTAGGCCTTGATTGTAGTTGCGTCGAACTGTGACCCCCTCTCATTACCTTATTGGAGAATCAGGAAAAATAGTGCTCCCGATTTTACCCGTACACAAGAAGCACATGAGCCATTTAAACTAAAGAAATCAAGGAGACGAACTTTTCCAAATTCATTTTCTCTAATCTATACCTTAAGAAAATCATATATAAGCTAATTGAATATAAAATTTGATTTCTACAACTCTTAATTGTATGAAATAGAGAATGAATCAACTCTTATATCTTCTTATAACCCTCCATAGCACCCTTTGTTGTTGAAATCACAATGTTAAGGTTTTTTCTAAAGTACAAATTGGGGGAAATAAGTCGGGAGAAGCTTGTGCCGATAATTTCTTTAGTTTAAAAAGATCACATGTTTCTCACGAGTCATTTCTATCAAAAAGTTAACTACCACTGCATGCTACAAATTCAGCAGAGGCCAAAAGTGCTATGTTTTGATAAATATAAAAGGACTAAAACTAATCAGGTGCATATTTGAAGGACTATCTTAGACCAACAACAAACACTAGGGACTAGTTTAATTTTGTCATCTTCTCGATCTCATAAACTTCAACGATTGGCTAAACACGAGGAAGTTTACAAACAAAACCTTTTATTGGAAGATGTCCAACCACTTCAACAAGGGCCATCAACAGATTCATTGTGCAATAACTTACAAAATTAACTTAAACAAACTCGAAATAACCAATTCAGGCACAAACAAATTAACTTGTAGTATTACAATTATTAAACGGAATTAAAAGGAAATAGCAATTGCTAAACTTAACACAAGGGGATAAGAAAATTAGAGACATAGAGAAAAGATGAGAGAAAGAGCGCTCTACATCACAATACGCATACCACACTTTCTTGTTGTTAACAATTGACATGAGAGTGAATTTGATCAGTGAAAATTAGGGCTACAATAAAGAATTTGGGAGAGAAATGGAGAAGATTCAAGATATTTTCTTATTAGAGAAATGAGAGAATGAGAGAATAAGAACTCGTGTTTGGTGAACCGGGTCTCACTACTAAAAAAAAGGAACAGGAAGAGCAGAAGGAAATCTACAATCTGTAAGCAGCCTGCAAACCTAAGTAATTTTTGCTACAGCTTTACTCATGGCCTTGTACTCAGCTTCAATTGAAGGAAATGAGGTCACAGCTTGCTTCTCGGACTTCCAACCAATGACACTCCCACCAAGTAAGATGTAGAAACCAGAAACATACCTTCTATTATCAGGGCATGAACCCCAATCATTGTCACAATAAATTTGCAGGAACAAATTAGATGAATTGCTAAAGAAATTCCCAAAGTCAGAAGTGCCCCGCAAATATCTGAACAAATGTATGACAACCTTCATGTAAGGCACACATGGCTACTGCATAAAGTGAATGAGATGTTTCACAACAAAATTGAGATTAGGTCTGGTATGGGTGAGAAAGTTAAGCTTACCAACCAGACTTTTATACCCCTCAGGCTAAGGAAGAGGATCATCAACCCCAGCCTTCAACTTAACATTCAGTTCTAGAGGGTAAGTAACAAGAGATCATGCATCAGAATGAAACTCAACTAAGAGATCAAGAATAAATTCCTTTGGTGTAGTAAAACCCCAAAAGTAGTATGCAACACCTCAATACCAACAAAAATAGTTAAGAGACCCCAAATTCTTGATTTTGAACTGAGCATCCGAGGAACTCTTTAAAGAAGGTATTTCAGAAAGATCATCCCCTGTAAGAATGATATCATCCACATATACAACCAAAATAACCAAGGAAGTGCCAGAACCCCTGGTAAATAGGGAATAGTCATTACGAGAATGATTATACCCCCTAGAATTCAAGGCTTGAGACAACTTGGCATACCATTTCCTAGAAGCCTGCCTCAAACCATAGACAGATTTTTGCAATTTATACACCAAGGGAACATAAGAGGAAGATGAGGGTACAGAAAGACCAGGAGGTAACCTTATGAAGACTTCTTCATTAATATCACCATGCAAGAAAGTATTGTTAACATCAAGTTGAAACAAATGCCAATGTTGCTTTATAGCAACAACTACCAAGGTCTTGACAGTAGACATATTTACAACAGGGAAAAAGTTTCATGAAAGTCAACACCCGCTACTTAAGTATCACCCCTAAATACAAGCCCGACTTTGTACCTCTCTACATTCCCATCAGCATTGTACTTAACTTTGTATACCCATTTGCAGCCAATAGACTTCTTGCCATGGGGCAACTCAACTATCTTCCAAGTTTTATTGGTCTCCAAAGCCTCAAATTCCTTCTTCATAGCATACTGTCATTCAGGGACAGTTGTTGCGTGAAAATAAGAGTGAGGCTCAGGAACATGTATGTGAGCAACAGTAGGAGCAGATGCACTGGAGGTAGGGACCAAAAAAGAAGAATGGCAAACAAAGTATTTGAGATAATCTGGAGGATTATATGGTCTAGAGGATATCCTCATAGAAACTGTGGGTGTAGGAATAGTGGAAACAAGAGATGGAGAAGAAAAAGTGGGAGCAGCAGGGGAGAAAGAAGGACTAAAGGGAAATGAAACACGAGGTGAAGAGGAAGGGAAAGAAGCAAGAACAGAAGTAGAAGCAGAAGGAGTAACATAAGGAAAAGGATCAAATTTGGCAGGGGTAGGAGAAAGGAAAGACTTAGAAGAAGGAGTAACAGATTTATGGAAAGGGAAGACATGTTCATGAAACTGGAAACAAAGAAAGACTTAGTAGACATATTTTAGAGCTTGTACCCTTTTTTGGCAAAGGGATACCCAATAAAAACACAAGGAATGAACCTAGGGAGAAACTTAACCTTATAGGGTTTGGTATTTGTAGGATAACACAACCACCCAAAAGACGTGAGATGTGAATAATTAGGTACATGCCCAAATAATAACTCATAACGGCTCTTCCCTGACATCAGGTCAGAAGGAAACCTATTAATAAGATATGTTGCAGTAAGTAATCAATCTCCCCAAAATCTAGTGGGAAGATGAGACTGAAATAGAAGTGCTTTAGCAAGTTTCAAAAGATGTCTATGCTTTCTTTATACCACCCAATTTTGTTGTGGGTATAATGACAATAACTTTGATAAAAAATGTCTTTGGTAGAAAAATAGTTACAACTATTTGTTCTAGACCTGTGCTCGAAGGTATTATCACCCGTGACAGTCCTAACTTGAGACTGAAATTGAGTTCCAACCATGGCAACAAAGCTTTTCAAAAGATCAAAGCCATTGCTTTTGGCCTCCATCAAGTGAGTCCAGGTGGCCCTAGTGTAGTCATCAACTATGGTTAGAAATTATTTGAATCCATTGTAGGTAGGTGTGGTTTAAGGACCCCAAATGTCCATATGTATGAGCTGAAAAGTTGTTGTGGACTAAATGGAACTATTAGGGAAAGGCAATCTTGTTTGTCTAGCTAAAGGACACATCGAACAAGTAAATGACTACTTAGGTGGCAATTTACAATTAAGATTGAAAATGTGTTTCATTTTAGAGAAGGGAATGTGACAGTCTATAATGCGAAACAATATCAACAAGGTTCACTTTATTACTTGTTGCAATGGTATTTACATTGGACACATAAACATGTTCAATTGAATTAACTACAGGAACAGAAGATGAAACAGGGGAAACATAAGTAAAAGAGACAGGAGAAATTTGTTGAGTGGGTGGATTTGCATGTTGAAAGAGCTTGTACAGGCCACTATCTAGTCTACCAAGTACCACTAGCGTCTTCACTGAACCCTGTAATGTACAAATAGACTTGGTGAATGTCAGCATCATGACACAATAGCTTGTAAACACTCATAAAATTGTATTGGAAACTAGGTATATAAAGGACATTGTGAAGGATTAAATCAGGAAAAAGATCCAAGGAATCAATATTAGTGACTTTGACTTTATAACCATTGGGAAGAGACGCAAGATAAGGAAAATGTAAAGTTTGGACATTAAAAAGTAGGGTTTTAACAGAAGTCATATGTTCAGAGGCTCCAGAATCTATTATCTACATTAAACCATTTACTTTACTCAATATACAAGTTCCACAAGACACACCCTATGGGGGGGGGGGCAACATACTAGCAAAACTGGCTCAAGCCATGACATTGGAGTTAGGAGGGGAAGCAAAGACATGTGCTTGTTGTTTAAGTAACATCATCAGCTGGGAATACTGATCTTTGGTAAGCCCAGGTACTACAGAAGAGCTCTCAGATTCAAACTGCTCAACACTGCCAGCAGGCATAGAAGGAGCTCCAAAAATGCCAAAGGTTCAAGCTCAACATATGCAGCTGACCTCTTAGGACCTAAAGTCTTGTTTGGATTAAAGTTAGGTGGTAACATACAACTTATAACACATTTCAATACTATGACTAGGCTTCTTGCAGTATTTGCAGACTACAGAAGCCTTGGAATGATCAAAGGACACCTTAGAAGGAATCCCAGACTTTGAACCACCAGTATTGGACCAACCAGAATTAGAAGGAACATCAATTTGGACATAACAACATTAAAAGAAGCAGATTTGGAGGAAAACTGAGTCCCAACAAACACTTGCCTATATTTTTTATCAAATAAGAGAATGCTATACCATGTACCAACAGAAGGACGGGGCTTCATCATTAAAATATTATTTCTGCATTTGAACATAGGTCTCATTTAGTCCCATCAAGAATTGGTAGGCCCTTTGTTCTTCATCATATGCTGATTCGGCCTAACATGTACACACCCTTGCCTTACCAGTAGAAACAGATGCAATCTCATCCCAAAATTATTTGATTTTATTAAAATAAGAAGCTTTGTCAAGAGGTCCTTGAGATATTTGAGCTAATTCCTTCTTTAATTCAAAAATTCTAGCAAATCAGCCTTACCATACCTCTCTTCTAACTCAGCACAAATATCTCTAGCATATTAAGAATATTCAACACTTTTAGCAATTTTTTTGGACAAAGAATTAGTTAGCCAGGATATGACAAGGTCATTGCATCGTTGGTATTGTCTGGCTAAATGTGATCCCTCAGGAGGTCCCACAGTTGTCCCATTTATAAAATTAATTTTATTTCTAATAGAGAGGGCAACCAGAATAGTCCTTCTCCAGCTACCAGCAAGTTCCATCAAACGGAGTAGAGACTAAAGATGTTCCTAACACGTCTGAGGGATGTACATACAAATGATGACAGGAATGGGTATAATTATATTAAGGAAACACAATGTGTGAATTACTAGTAGTTGAAGAAGGCGGGGTGACATGCTTAGAATTATCATTCGTCATTATACAAGTAAGAATAACAGACAAACACTAGAAGACAAGAGAAAAATTCAGATATACCAGCATCTATCGCAATGGGACAGAGAACAACCTTCAAAATTAGGGAAACCAAAAAAGTCAAACCCTAGATTCTCCCAAACAAGCTCAAAAGAAAAAAGACGCCCGACAAACAACCATCTCCGTAGAAGAAATAGATGTAATAGAGCAGAAAACCACCAGAATTTGAAGAAATCAACTAAAATTCCCACAGAAACGACGAACACCATCGGACCTCAAAAACTCCGACGAAAACCTTCAAGGGTAACATCGATATGAAGCTAAGAATGGGATAATCGCGGATCTTCGCTATGATACCATGTTAACAATTGATATACAAGTGAATTTGATCAGTGAAAATTAAGGCTATATGATGGTAGGCTATAATTACATGTTTTGGTCTCTTATTTCACTCTAATATACTACACTTTAATTGAGTTTGAGCTTTAATCGCTAGTGTTTTGCACTTATTATGTATTTTATGCCTTGTAGAAATGATTTCGAGTGATGTAGATGTTATGGAGCTAATTAGAGTGATTTGGAGCTTTGAAGTCTGAGTAAAAGCCAAAGGGATTAAGACGGGATCGTGTTTGGAGGTCGAGGACTAAGTCTGGTTGTCAAAATCGAAACAAAATCTGTATTCTGAGAAATTTGCATTAATGTGACGCACTGTGTGACACGCTAGTGCAAATTATGGCCAGATTGTATTTTGCAAAGTGTTCTGGAATTTTCCAAAAAAGCGCCGCATAGGGCAGGGAGGCATGCGGCGTGGTAGCCCAAAAATGTTAAGAGTGACTTCCAAATTCCGCTAAAAGGGGTAATTTCGTCTGGGGATTATTGGGGGATGGCTTAAATACACGGGAAAACACCATTTTCGACACTTTTGGACAGATTTCGACCTAAGGAGGCTAAGATACCAAAGAGGAGTTGGAACAACACAACCACAAGGATTTCATCATTCCTTAATCACTCAAGATCTGGGTTTGGATTGAATATATGTTTTCCTATACTGTAATTGCATTCATAAAGAAATTCTCCATGTCTATAGAGTAGATCCTTTTGGGATTTTGATGGATTTGGTTTATTGATAATTGTTTGTGGATTATAACTCTATTTTTATGTATTTGAATCATTTTTGAAAGATTTAATTGGTGCATATATATTCACTTGTTCTTGTAATCGAGAGAGGCATAACTTATGATATTTTTACATTATCTTGTTGGTTGAGTTCATTAATTCTTCTTAGTAATTGAAAGAGGCTAGTTGAATTATTGATTAAACCTAGTTAGGAGGATAATCGAAAGAGGTTCCCCTAAAGATCAATCCATTACGAATTCTTGCATATCTTCACTGAGCTTAAATTGGTTCATATTGTGAGTTTGAGACTTAATCGAGAGAGGAGTTTCTATGAACATTTGAACTAATAATTGAGTGAATTCGAGAGACTCTGTAACGACCCGACCAGTCGTTTTGAGCTCTAGCGCGTCGTTCAGCGGTTTGAGGTCGTGAGCAGCTTCATTTAAGGTATTATGACCCGAGGCCGTGGTCGTAATTGAATTTCAGGAAGTTTAGAATTTATTTGGAAAGAAAATTCTCATTTCATAAGTCTTAAGTTGGAAGAACCAACTAAGATTGGAATTTTGAGTAAACAACCTCCGAATAAGGATTTAAAGATTCCTGTAGGTTCATATGATGATTTTGGACTTGGGTTTATGTCCGGATCGGGTTTTTGATAACCCGGGAGCGTTTCAACGTATATTATGAAAGTTAGCATTTTAGAAGAATTTCATACATTTGGGCTTGAAGTGCATTTCACTGTTGTTGATGTCCGTTTGGGATTTCGAGTCTAGGAATAGCTTCGTATGGTCATTCTGGAGTTGGGAGCGTGATCGGAAGTGAATTTGGATGTCCGTAGGTCATTTTGAAGTCATTTGGCTAAAGATAGAAATTTGAAGGTTTTTGAGAAATTCGACTGGAAGTGGAAGCTTTGATATCAAGGTCGGAATGCGATTCTGAAAGTTGGAGCAGCTCCGTAATGTTGAATATGATTTGTGTGCAAAATTTGAGGTCAATCGGACGTGATTTGATAGCTTTCGGCATCAGATGTAGAAGTTGGAAAATTCTAAGTTCATAAAGTTGGGATTTGAGTGCGATTTGTGGTTTTGATGTTGTTTGATATGATTTGAGGACCCTGGGCAGAATGTTTTAAAACAAGGATTTTGGTTCATTTGTCTTCATTTCTTCTTGAGTTTATGCGATTTTGGGAGGCTTCAAAGAGAAGATTCCTTCATGCAATGTCAAGGTAAGTAACTCCTTCATGCCTCTAAGTTAAATACAAGATTATATGCATGGATTAGGCATTGAAATTGGTAGGAATTTGGGAAATTATTGAAGAAACCTAGAAAATGTAAATTTGGAATTTAGCCACTAATTGAGCATGAATATTTGAGTAAATGGTATACTTGAGTTAGTAAGGCTATGGGTAGAATATATCTTCGAGAATTTCGGATTTACGGGCTCGTGGTCCTGAGGGCATTTTGGTCATTTCTCTAAGCGGGGTTGGGAAATTATATAATTTGGAATTGTTGCAGATATTAAAGTATATTTTCATTGGGTTGTCGTTGTTTGGATAGTTTTGGGGGGTTGTGCGTCCGTTTGGAGTCATTGGAAGGGCTTGGAGGCCGGTTATGGAATCACGGAGTGAGGTAAGTCTCCTTTCTAATTTTGTGAGGGGGAATTATTCCCCTAGGTGAATTAATTAAGTATATGCTATTATCTTCGGGGGCTACGTACGCACGAGGTGACGGAAGTCCGTGCGCAACTACTATTATGCCATGTCGGGGTAGTCGAGGACCTACTAGCATGCCTTACGTGTTGTATCTGTAATCCTGCCTGTAATATTAAACTGCTAATATAATTGAAATCGTAATTGAATATCTAAAGAAGACTATGTTTAAACAAAGAATTAGATCCTTTGATTAAATCTATTTCTAGGATGAACGCGGGTTACTGATAATCAAGGAAATAGAGAAAAATGAATAATAGAAAATATTGCAGAAATATAGAAAAGCAAAGTAGATTGTATTTGAGAATCAGATGCTTTTACAAGTTGTAGTCCCCTCCCTTATATAGGAGATTCCTTGATATAACGTACAACTCTTGCTATGGTTGCCCATTAATGACTAATTATGACATTAATGAGGTGTTACAAAGGATAATGGTAATTGGGGTACGGTTACATAACGTACGAGTAATCAATTATGGGTTCTTGAATCTGCTCATAGCTTTGTCTAGATTCATTCTGACTGTGTCTCTTCCCTGTTTTGATCAGGTTGAGTTTCCCATGGCTGATAAGCTCGAGGGTTTATTGAATCGTTCCTCTTTGTTCCGTACCTCTTTAAAGAATCACATCCAGCTGTCGCGTTCTCCTGTGTCCACATAACTGGCTGAGTTGTCAAAAGCTGACTTACGTTGTGAAACTCTTTTTTTACCAATACAGACTAGAGTCCATTTTCCTAATCATCTAAAAAGAGAATTGATTTCCTCTTGTGATAATTGTGTACCTGATAGGGTTGTATTACGAAAATATCATTAAACTTGGCAAATGAGTTTCAAAACAAATATATAAGAGCTATATTTCATGTCCCTTTAAGAAAAAGAATTTTATCATTTTCCTGAGAAAACGGCTTTCTTGATAAAATGGGGACTTATTGTGTGGACATGTGTAACTTCGGGTGCCTGAGTCTCATGTATGATTCGTGAGCAGGATGACCCTGTATTTTTGTATATTCATATGAGCACCTGAGTCGCAGGTATGATTCGCGAGCAGGCTAGCCTTAGTATTTTATGTATAACCGCGTCGCACGATTGATTCGCGAGCGAGGCAGATAGATGCATCTATGGTTCGGGCCGTTCGACCCTCGGCAGTGCACAATTTATGTTTATGCTGGTTCGGGCCGTCAACCCTCAGCATTGCTCGCACATGATATTTACTGCGTAGTTGCTATGATTTTTGCAGATTACTGGCCTGGTATTTTTAGTTTTCAATTGAAATGACAGAGATTTAAAGTTATTAAAAATATTTTTGAGAAGAAGTTGTTCCTTCCCGTCGTTTTATTGTTATTTGATTAAATCACCTATGTTGATTAATTGTTATTAATATGACGAAGATATAAAGTGTTAAAAGTGAACGGGGTTGAAAATACTTATTCCTGATTTTAATAAATTGCCTATGATAATCACGCTTAGTGTCACACTTAAATATTCTAAATTGACCTTTAGTAAGTGTCTAATTTGACCTCTCTTCACTACCTCTCTGAGGTTAGACGGGCGACTTACTAAGTACATGTTGTTTTTGTACTCATGCTACACTTGCTTTGCATTTTTATTGCACAGGTAATTTCACAGAACATGTGGAGGATTCAGAGACTTAGGCGAGCTGCATCATCCGAAGGCGATCTGTAGCTGACAGAGTCTCCCTCGTACTGTATTTATTTTTCATTTTAAATTTCCTTGTCCAATTTGTATTTCGGGCAGGCTTTGTAATGATTGTATAAATTCCTAAAAATTGGTCATGTACTTGTGACACCAGGTTCTGGGGTATGTTGGGGTATATATGCTAAAGTGTAGTATTCAAACTATTTTTTTAAAATTAACAAGATTTTACTTCGTTAATATGTAATAAAGTGAAAGGAAATGCTTCTTCATATTTTTTTAAAACAGGAAAATTATTTCGACTAATAAATGAGTGGCTTGCCTGACAATGATGTCCGGCGCCATCACGACCTTATGGATTTTGGGTCGTGAGAACATGTTATCAGAGCACCAGGTTCCCGTAGGTCTCACGAGTCATGAGCAAGTCTAGTAGAGTCTTACGGATCAGTACGGAGACATTTTTACTTATCTTCGAGAGGCTACAGGGCTGTTAGGAGTACTTCCCTTCTTGATTTCTCATCGTGCGGTTTGATTCCTTTGAGGCTTATGCCTATGTTTATTCCTACTCAATCTTACGCGAAGCGCTTGCTATGAATCAGGGATTTGAGGAGTTGAAATGGTGCTACGGATGTAATTCGAGATGTTTCCATGTATAATTGGTTGGGGTTGTTGTTATGGACTTGCAAGAGAATAATATGTTGTTTCGGCTCAGTAGCTATGTTTTCTGGGATCCTTAAGGCTATGCTCAGGTAGTGATGATGCTTGAGAATGGTTATCGTGTGATGTTTATATGATGATAGAATGATTGCCCGTATGTTGAGGATGATGAATGGTTTGAAGTGAGGTCTTCTTAGAGTGTGATTTCGAGACTTCGATATTTTAGTTCCGGCAGAGGAAAGGCATTTGGGTTAGTAATGGTCCAGTTGGGGTTGATAAAGTAGTAAGATTGGGTGTCTTCAAGTGAGGTGGGATATGCACCTGTGACATGAAGTCGTTGTCAATGATCGAATGGAATGTGTTATGTTTGGCAGTGCTATGGTTTCTTCGGTTGCGTGGGGTCATAGTATTGAAGAATGCGGAGGGCAGAGACCGCGAGGTGTGGGGGCTCAGTATCGGATAAGTGTTGATAATGAAGGCAACTAGAGAAAGATTTATCAGAAGGGTATGAGACGGGTTGCGGGATTTAGGTAGCATAGTCTCGTGAATCAAGGTCACTCGGGGTGAGTGAGGGTTGAGTTTGCTATGAGTTGCAGGAAGTTGCTATTATTCCTGAGGCAAATTAAAGATGATTAAAAGCAAATAGGTTGATTAGCCATGGTTGAAATGGCACATTTTCGGTAGTGATCAGTTCCTTTGATGTGATTAAGTTATGCAGGTGGTTTGTGCCGGTGTGTGTGAGGCTTGTCGGCCGTCGTAACGAATTTCATGTGGGAGCATTTGAGTGCTATGGCCTGTCAGGTATAGGTGGATCCCGGAAGGGTTATAGTGGTATAGACTACTACTTAAGGATTTTCATGATGGGTGATTGTGGGGAATTCACTCGTGTGTTGAGATGGTACTCTTGAATTGAGTTAAGTAAAAGGTTTCTATATGTTGAAGTATTCGCCCTATTGATGGTTCAGTAGTTATGATGGTATTCTTGCGCTACCTCATGTTGGCAGGTTAGGTACGGTAAGCAGTATGTAACTGGGAGTAAGAATCGAGATTTCGGTTGGGTGATGATAAGGATGTCATGAGCTCGGAAGAGCAAGGAAAAGCGATTTGAAAGTTCAGAGAAAGCTGGTGTTATCTTCAGTGTCGCCTGTGATTGATATTCGGTGGAAGAGGCTTTGTACCCTGGTCATGGGTTCTTGATGTGTCTTATTGACTTGTGTGGAAGGTCGTGGAAGCGACCGCGAAAGATTGTATAAAGTGTGACATGTAGTCACTTGATGGATTGAAGGTTTGGACTGAGTGTAAAGAAGTGCGATGTTGTTTATTTGAGAAGTTATGCCTAAGAGGCGTTCAGTTCACTTGGTTGTGGATTGTGGGGTGTTTGTCCCGGCTATGATGGTTGTTCTTGCATATTATGAGAGAAAGTGGGTTAATGTGGACCCAGGTAAAGCTATTAGCCTTTTTTGGTGCGAGCAAGGTAGGCTCGATGTTTGTGGATGGATTTAAATATGATTATGGGCTCTGTATGAGCCAGGCATGTTCATTTCAGTAGAGCGATTTTAATGGAAAGGTATTAGAACATCAGATGTTGTTCTGTCTTCGTCGAATTCATGTGTTATTATGACTGTGCCGTGTGAGTTGTTAAACGACTTGATAATTTCTTATGTGTTGAGGTCCCGCGTAGTGATGATGTTATGTGAGCAGGATGGCTCTTGAGATACAGAGTATATATATATATATATATATACTCTGTATCTCAAGAGCCATCCTGCTCACATAACATCATCACTACGCGGGACCTCAACACATAAGAAATTATCAAGT